>VZTT01052638.1:77087-143964 GCA_013400855.1 Buphagus erythrorhynchus
ATGTCACCTTTTGTTCTCTCTTTTGGATTTTTTTTTTTTTGTATTGATGGAAGGGTTTGTTTTGATGCTTAATTTTTTTGACTGACAGCATATGGTGGCATACAGGGGAGTGCTGCATGTGTAATGCCTGTTCTGTGCACTGAAAGGCAAGAGTTTAGAATGAGCTTTAAAGTAGAAGAGTGTGTGCTTTCAAAGACTATTCCTTCCGACACTGAAATTGAAGTAATGAATCAAATTGGGCATGGCATGCATTGATAAAATGGTGCTTTGTTAAATGACTGCTCTAAGGGATTGTTTCAACCACTTCCTCTCATTTTAGCTTTGGATCTTAATCTCTTTATTGCAAGTAACATCAGCACTAGTAGAATTAAGAATTAAAGTTTGAGCCAGTGGTATTTATTCCTATTTTATCTCTAATGATGAAGAAGCCTTAGCTGATTTCCTGCTCAGGTTTGATGATTTCCAAGGCTTGAGGTTCATCTTTATTTTATCTCCAGAATCTCATTTTGGTTTAGGGTATTTTTCCCCCTAATAGGAAGCTGATTAATTGACTGGTAAAACAGGCACAGATGTAGTTAATTTATTTTGTAAGTGCAGATGTTTTGCATGCGAGGAAGTTGGGCAAAGATTGGATCTAGAAAGGCCCAGATTACAGACACCAGTCAACAAAACATTGAATATCACAAAAAACTTATTGCTGTAAAAGCAATGACATAAAGAGCTCTTACTCCTCTGTATATTCTCCCAGGAAGAGGAGTGGAAAAAAATTCTGTACTTTAATATGCAGTCACTCAGATTCCTAAGATTGAATGTCTCTGTAATCAATGCGCTCTTTCTTTTATTTATTAATTTTTATTTTTAGACTGTCATAGTTAGGATTCCATGAACTCAGCTCAGGGTAGCATGGTTTGCTGCATGGGAGGCGTGTCAAATGTACTGTAGGAAAAATGGTCTCCTTGAGGAAGGGAAGGATAGGGAGTTCCACAAGCCATTTACAAAAATTACAATCATTCCAGTTAATGTGGGTAAACTGGATAATTTTTGCATAGAATTTTATAAAATGGTGTGTTTGGAAAACTAACTGTGTCAGGGTAAACACATCTTTCCAATATCTATTTAAAGTACATAAATATTTATTACTGTCCTTCTTTTACAGATTAAGAAACAAAGGCTGAATTGACTTGCCTAAAGCTATAACTAATTAATACAAGGATAGAATGTGAACTTGGGACTTTGAACCAAGAGAACAACAAACAAGATGAAACACTGCAAATGGAAGCATAATGAAAAGATAATATAAACTTTATATTTCAAGCATAAATTCACTACCCCAATATAGAAATCATCTTCCTATAACTGCCATGAGGCAAGTAAGCAGCCTAAAAAGCTGCTTCTTACTGAAAACAGAATCTGTTTAGACCAGATCATTTCTTTACTTGCCAATTTTGTGTATCCAGCATTACCCCCATTAAGCTCGTTGCTTCTGAGAAAATTCCTAAAGACAAACTGGAATTTAAATTAAATTTTCAAGTAATTCAAGTTCAAATGAAGAGAACCAGGCAAATTTACACTTGATCATGAAAAGCTGCAGCAAAATCATGCTCCGAATTTCCTTTGCTTATCTCCCAGGTACGTGTGAGTCAGCCAGAGCACTTGTGCTAAATGTGGGAATGGAGCTGACTCAAAGACAAGTGATTGGCATCATTTTATGGGATGTCACCAACTGCAGCTTCAATAAACACCAGGTTTTTCCTCCGTCTTGGTCAAATGTTAATTTTCATTGCAGTTTTGATTGAACACAACAGAAATTTTTTTTTCCTGGCTTTTGGTAAGTTCCCTGGATCACAAGGGCCACCCATGATTATTATTTTTTTAATGGAAAGGACAGTGGATCTCCAAGCACAATTCTTATTTCTCTAAATTGCATGCCCTTGAGGTGGTAGCACAGACATGGTCCCTGCACCACTCCAGTGTTTGTGCGTTTTGGAAGAACACTGTAGTCCTGTAATAAGAGTTTGGGATTTCTCTCCTCCTTTTCTGGACATTAATTTGGAAGGAATTTTGGAAAGAATTCATTGCACTGTCTATTCATTGCAGTGGTTTTGGTCAATGCCTTTGTGTCACTGGTAGAAATTGAGAGGTAGGGAGTTTTCAGTGGCATTTCTGTATAACTTTAAGCAGTTTCAGACTTTTGTAATGATAATTTTTTTTTTTTCTAAGCATGCTAAGTTAAAAGCAGATCAAACATTTCCTAATTTTCTGGGCTTCTGAATGTCTTCTGTACTGGATGTTGTTTGAATTGCATTCCTTTGCCTGAACTGTCTTGTTTGTTCTAGTGTTTGTAATTCATTTGAATGTGCACCAGCCAGCACTTGAATAATGGAAAACCTAAAGTAAATAAGTGATAGTGCCTGCTAGAGAATCAAAAGGTTCTACAGTGAGCTGCGGTGCTCTTTAGAGCAATTTAAATATCTTTCTGTAAACAAACTGTTGAATGAAGAGTGGTTGAATGGTAGCTGAAAAGCTTGAATCATTCAAGTTTGGGACATTGAAAGTCTAGACTGAGTTTAAGTGTTATTACTTTGAAGTTCTTAAAAGGAACTATAGGGCATTTTGGGGAGGGCTTTCTTTGCCTTTGCCTAGGGTTTATAATTTAATTTAGGGTTTGGAGGATTAAACTGGGTTTATTCTCATTGCACCAGAGTTACAGTTTCCTCCCATATATGGCAATTTTTAAAGGTTAGTAGGTTGGAGTTTTTTTCCTTAAAGTGAAACTTGCTTTAGATTTTAGATGTCAATTCTGTAATTAACAACAGGAACTTTGTAAAATGACTGGAAGTGGTTCTTGAAAGATGCTGAAATATTAATCATGTTCATTGTATTGATGGTATGTTCTTCCTAATAGAAGAGGTATTATAATAGAAGAGGTAAACTGGAATAATTTTGGCTTCTGGGGCTTTTTTTGTTTGTGGTGGAGGCTCTTGTTTTGGGTTGGGTTTTTTTGGGGTGTTTTTTTTTGGGTTTTGTTTTGTGGGTTTTTGTGTATGTGTTTGGTTTTGGGTTTTTTTTCCTTAAATGTGCGCCAGAAGCCAGAACTGTCTTAGAGGACTCCTCTACTTTCAGAAAGAATGAGGCAGGTAGGTACATTATAGTTGATCCTTCCATCATGTTTGATAAATCTTGAAAGAAAATGGGTCAGACTGTACTATTAGACTGTAAAGAAAGAGAAATATGAGAACTTTAAAAAAAGGGTATATCTGTTTGTACCATATGTTTTTCTGCTACATCCTGAAGCTGTACACTTTCTGTCTGAGCTGCATGAAATAAGCTTGTGTGAATCTTTCACTCCATCACAAACTTGACCTCTTTTGTGTTGCATAACTGTTGTCGTACAGTTCACATGTGGTCAGTGTGGGGTTCCTCCAGTTTTGCCTTCCATAAACCTTGGTTTTGTTCTTCTGACAACTCATTTCCTGTTGATTCAAATTCTTTGTTTGTTTGTTGGTTTTAACATTCTGCCAAAGGCTGTTACTTGCAATTGTTGTCTGGCAGCACTGGACTATCAGAGCCTGGACTCCTGGCACCTTTCATTGCTCAGCCACCAATTTGCATGAAGTTTAAGGAATTTCATGGAGACTTCAAACCTCTTAAAAATTTGTCTAATAGTGGCCAAAAGTTATGGGACAGGTTGTGTGTGCACGCTTATATTACCATACAAGAAATCTGAGGAGGTTGTTTAATGTAAATTCCTGACCTGGCCTTATATTTGCTTCTTGGTAATGGAACAACCTCCCTAAATGTGTTTTTTGCAGCTTTGCTTTGTACCCAGGGAACTCCCTGTAGTGGTTCTAGTTCTGCTACAGCCATACTGATTTCATTAAGATGTGGACACAAGAAGGGCATCCTAGAGTTTTCCTAACTCATGTGTAAATGCTTTACTGCATGGTTGCTACCTCTTTAGAAAGGCTGTTGTGCAAGCAAACCATGCTGATTTCCTTCAGCATGATTTAACTGGCAGTTCGTGGGTAGCAAGTGGGGAACAGCAGATAAAGATTTTGCTCTTGCTGACTTTCTGACTGGTGAGCCACATGAAATTTTGTAAAGCTGAGGGCGGGGAAAAAACCCAGTGCATATCAGTCCCATTATTTGGTTACAGCTGTAAAGGGTAATGTTCATTTCTCACTTCCTTCTAGAAGCTTTCTGTAACTACATGAGCTATTCCTGCAATTCAGTGACATGTGCATCACAAAGACTTGAAAATTGGAATGGATCGGAAACTCCTGTTATTTCAAATTATGTAGTTGTAAACTGGCTGCAGGCCTTTAGGTTGAAAGACTAAGCATTGATTTCAACATACTGCTGGGCTGTATCACAGGGAGATAAAAGTTGATTTTACATGAAGTGGAAACTTAGACACGCTAGTATGGACCTCAGTAAGCCCATGGTGAGCATACACTGGCTGCTTGCAGATCGTATCATAAAGTAATTTATTTGTATCAGTGGCCTGTCACATCATGTAGGATCAATCTTTGCTTAAACAGAGAACACTTATTAAGGAAAGCTACTGCAGACCTGAGCTTGCATTCAGCTGTGATATCTCTCTGGGCCAATAACCACATGTTTTATCTGGTTTTCTTCCCAGTGCACAAACATGCCTAGTGAGTAACACATGAAAACCAAATATAACAAGGATTGATACATTTGGCCATCTTACAAAGTATAAGGATCTCATTATTTTTTCCTACTTCCTGCCATTTTTTTTTTAATTTGAAATATATCTATCTAATTTCTCTTTAGCAGCCTAGGCAAAGTTTTTTCGCTTTTCACGTGCGAATTAGTCTTTCTGTGGGTATGGCTATGTTGAATTACGAACTTGGTTGTTATTTATTTTTGTGGTAGCCTTTTTACTTGGCTCTTGAGGGAAGTGACATAGTTATTTTTTCTTATTTTCTTTGTACATCAAGGAAGGTGAGGGTCACATTCTGTAGGGGAGGAAGAAAGAAGGATGTCAGAAATGCACCACTTACCACTATCAATAAAACTTTAATTAACTAAATGCTCTGTCTGGCTTCTTGCCCATGTAATATATAAAAATCAGAGAGATTCTCCGAAGTCATTATTCTGGTTATCAGAAATACTTATGTTTCCATTTACAGTGAAGACTGAAGAAGAATTGGCTGACAAGTCTTAATATGCAAAGAAAACTTGGTTATTCAGGTTATGCATTTCCCTACATTTGCATGTTTGCACTGGCGTGCTGAAGAGTGCCTTTATCAATCCAATCCATATTTAAAATTGCCTTCATATATGCGAAGCATGAGTCCCATAGCAGGATTCCTCTTGGCATTCTTGTAAGGTCTGCCCAGGGTTTGTAGCATCCCAGAACAGTTTGGGTTGGAAGGGACTTTAAAGATCATCCAGTTGCAACCCCTGCTATGGCCAGGGATGCCTCCCACTAGAGCAGGTTTGGTCAGTGCCCCATCCAGTCTGGCCTTGAACACTTCCAGCATTGTCTGGATTTGATGCAGGATGAAGGATGCTATCTGCAGAGCTCTGGGAGAGCAGAGTTCCTGTTGAGCAAAGCCTGTGCCTTGCCTCCTCCTGTACCATTAACCTGCTTTCTCTCGATGCGATGTCTTGCTGCAAGTGCTGTTCACCACTCAGTCAGGATTTAAACTGTCTGAGCAGAATTGGGCAGCTGGGCTGCCACTGCAGATGGTGACTTATCTTGCCTCCCCTAGGAGGAGTGAATGAACCTCACTGCTCCAAACTTCTGTGAGGTTTTTAATAATTCCCAACTTTTTCTGCTGGAGACAAGTAACAGCCTGCTCACGTGTCCAAAAGGGGTTGAACAGTATGGTTTTGCCTGCAAGTGGATGCCCTTTGGCTGCATTTACAGTCACGTGTAATGAGGAGGAAAACAACTCTGACTGCCTTGCTTTACTTTTTATTCCTGAATCTTCTGGCTTTTTCTCTAATTATCAGGCTCAGACAATAAATGGGGTTTAACTGTGGATCCTAAGACTGAGCTGATTAGGTGCAGATCTGTGGATCAAACATTAAGCTGTCAGAAGGGAGACTTGCCGTGCTGCCCAAGATGAAGTGGTGTGTTGTTAGATCCCCATCAGATAAACCACATGTCACTGTTTTTCCAGAGCCCAGTGGTCTCCTGTGTGTACCACAGGAGGGGAGAATGCAGGGACAGCATCCACTTACCATTGTAAGTGCAGCCCTGGCACCAGGAGGGAGCTGGCACTCCTGGCAGCTGCAGATTTGGTGTGACTCTCCCCCAGTCACCCTCTTGTGGGTTGGTGCTGTGGGATTGTGGGCCCCTCTTTCCAAAGGGTCACCTGCATCCCTGCTGCAGGAACTGGTAGGACTGTGCCCAGGTTGCTCTTGTGCAGTGTAGGTGCTGGCAGACAGGGATGAAGTCCAGGCAGCATTACCCACCACTCCCCACAAGGGCTCCTTGATTGCCCAATTCCCATAAATTACAGATGCTGTCAGAAAGTCTCCTGGCTCTTTTCTTGGCAGTGTTGTTGCAAGAAGGCATTTTTAGTAGCTGCTTTTCACCATCAAAATGATTATTGTGCCGTGAATCAGAGCTGACTTAAATGCAGGTGCAGGATGACTCCTTAAGCTGGGTTGTCTCTGCTAGACCCCAAAAGCAGTTGAGCTTTCTGCCTATGAGCTGTCCTGAGCTACCTTACATCATCTCCCTGTCCCAGAGCAGGGTTCCCCACAGCTGATAGCAGCCTGTCCTGACAGCCTGCAAAGGGTGAGGGAAAGGAAACACCATCCTGAAATCCCACTCCCTACAAATGGAGAGCCCTGGTAACCATTCTTTATCTCTTTCGAGCCAGGACTTCCCAGGGCTGCTCTTAGGGGCACAGGAAAACTCACCCTTTTCTTCCAGCCCATTTTTTTCATTCCTTGGTTCACCTTTTAAGTGGTGTTTATATTTGCAGCTTTAAAAATGTGGGAAAGGCTCTGTCATGGCAGACTCTAATACAGTGCAAGTAACTATTTCAGAGCTGGCGTTGCATTGCCTCTTGCCTTCTCATCTGTCACCAGCTCCCTCCTGTGTTTTGTGAAGTTTTTGCTTCACTACTGAGTGGCACAGCAAAAAGTGAGCTCATACAGAGCTCAAATTACTGTTGAACCAGTTCAGGTCTGTTTAATGGAAACCTTCCTTCTCCAAACCCTTTTGCACTCCTTCTACTTGAGTCATAAAACTTCTATTTGAACTTAGTGAAAACAAACTCCAAATCCTTTCTGTTCTAGTTACAAAACACTTTGATTCCTTTCCCTGGTTTTGTTTCGCATTATTTACTGAACTCCTGCTGGAGTGGCGTCTTGGGGAAAAAAGACACTGCTTCTTAGCTGAACAATTTAAATTTTTCATCAAGGGAGACGTATAACCAAACTCTTTGTGAAATGAGTTAGCCAGCCATTCTTCTCCAGCTCCAAGAAGGAAGTGTGGATCATTTCAAAACCCGGGAGAATTTGGATGCAATAGCGAAGGTATGTATGCAATAGTACTTCATCAGCTGTGGACATAAAGGAAAACTTCTGGCTGGTTCTGGCATAAGCTGCCAAAAATGTATGACTTTGGGTGTATATGTGTGCATCTGAGCTCATGACACAAGGGTGAATTTTTTCATGTTATGATGAGCAGGGGTGTGTGAGCATCAGGCCATATTTACAAAACTGTGGTACGTGTCTTTCCATTTTTAATTTTTTTTTCCTCAGGCAGAGATGTGCCAGGATCTCTTGTTGACCTTGTTAAGTAAATTCCATCTCTCCTGTGTTCTAGTTTTGCTTTTTGGGTTTCTGTGCTATTGGCTAATCTGTTAGTGATGCTTAAGTTTAAGGGGATCTGAGTTGCATAGTCAATCATGGTGAAGAAAAAAAAAATTGTATTTATTGAGTTTTTTTCTCTGAACTCCTTATGTTGCTTTTGTTTTCTTTTGAGATGGGAGATACTATGTTACTATGGCAGGGTGTGGACAGCTTTTTAAAATTATCAGTCTTGCATTTATGCAGGAAAACCTTGCTATCTTCTGCAGTCAGAATTTCAGCAAACCCACTATCACTTCAGAATCATTTGGGTGTGGATTCTCTCTGCTTGCTGTGTTTGACTTTTACAAGGATCTGTACATATCTAAAAACATTTAATGAGAACTAGTAAGATATTTTAGCCCTGAAGACTTGTTTCTCTGTAAGCATTCAGCCAATATTGAGATCAATGGTTTCCTGTGTTTTATTAGCACAGCAGTTTCAGCTGGTCCTGTAATCTCACATTTCTTTTTATAACTATTTTATAAAGAGAAGGACCCAGTTAAACCAGTTCAGGTTTCTCTGTTGCAGTGCTGTAATACTTGCTCTCGTTGTAACAAGTTTGTCTTGACTGTCCATCTGCTGTGCTTCCCAAGCCTCTGTCACATCTCCCTGGCACACCTGCATTTGTGCCAGAAGTTCTGCAGTCACCTAGGTAGCTGTATCTTTTTGACCATCTTTGCCTCCTTGTATCCAGATGTGTACACAAAAGTGCACAATCCAACGTTTGCTTGGTATTTTTGAGCCAACACAATCTGAGATTACGAGGTGGTTCCACCTCTCTGTGCAGGACTGCTCTAGGCACTGAAACCTGCCAAGCCCGAGCTGTGTCCCCCTCACATGCTGGAGACAGAGCAGGGCTGCTGCAGGGACATGGAAAGGGGAGTGCAATGGGAGAGTGGGTGGCAGCTGCTGCAGGGTGATTAGGACAGCTTGTGCTATCTGATACAGGGAGCCAGGTGGTTTCTGTTGTTGCCAGTAGGGGTGGGGATAAAAGGTGGGCAGCAAAGAGGGGCCATCCTGTCCCTGCTTCTATTGCCACCGTGCAGGTAGTTCAGCTGTAGCAAGAAGGCTTTAACTCTTGGGGCCTTGTACCTCAAATATTTGTTTGCTGCTTTTCCAGACCAGAAAAATACAGGTGAGCAGAGCCTGAAGGCTTTTTTCAAGACTTAAGGCTGAGGTGACTCTGATCCTGCTCTGGGTACCTGGTGAGTGGTAAAGCTGTGCCACTGTGGTCTGCTCTGCCCTGCTGCTGAACCGGTAGCACCAGGAGATGTATGGCAGCATCCAACACATTTGTGCCTTTGTTGCCATGCAGGAATCCTGCCATTATTGTGGTACAGGAATGAGGTCAGGGGAGGATTCTTCAGATTCTCAGTTGGGGTGATAAGATTTAGGTGCTCGCTGTGAATTCAGGATTGGCAAAAACCTGTTGTAGGGAGGAATGGCTTGGTTTGTCCATATTATGATAACTTCCAATTATTTTGTTGAATGTATAAGTGGGGGTAGGTCTTTAGGATTCTGCAGGTCAAAACATTAATTTTAACAGGACTATAAATACATAAAAGTAATTGTGAAAAATATTATTTGTAAATTAGTTTTAAATAAATGTGTAGTTTAGCCATAGTAAATAATTCAGTCTAACAGCCTTCCTTACCAGCCTGTTTTAAGCAGCTTCAGGCTTCCCCCTTTATTACCTCTTGAAATTTATTGGTTAAGAGGTCAGAACAAGGCTCTTTTTTAGAAACAAGCAAAAATGTCTCAGTAATCTTTCAAATTCAGAGGTATTTTCTTGATTTTTATTGCATTCAATGAATTCTACAACTAGCTATTTTACAAAAAGTCAGGAATGTGATTAAGATAGAAAAAGACAGCTCTAGTAGTTCTAAAATCTGAAAAAATAATGAATTTGTGAACATGAGATAATAATTACTTTCATAAATTTTATCTATTAACAAGATGTCTGTTCCACTTCGTGCCCTGCCTGCTTCAGGGGGTTTTATCTAAGTAAATAAAATCAGTTTCGCTTTGATGCTTTTGTGGACCTACTCTGCCTTCACTTACCTCTCTTAATGCAATGTTGATAGGAATATCAATTGAAAGTATGTTCATTTAGAACATTACAACTGAGTAATTTTCCATGTGTAATAAAGAGTTTGGGTAAGTGTGTGTTATATGTGACTAATTAGTGGTGCAGTTTATCTGCCTCTTTAGCAAACAAAAGGCTCATGTTACAGCAACCCTTCTGCAGAGAATAGCAATCAAGATTTCTGCTTAAATGATTTTCATTTTTTAGCATCTGTTCACTTCTAGAATACAAATCAACATCAGTGCATTCTCCTCTGATATGTCTTGTTTGAATCCTTTTGATCTGAAGAGAAAAATGGAGGCATGGCATTATTTTTGAGCCTGCATGTGCTTTGCTCTTGATGTAAAACAGTGAAACTCACAGACTGCAAGCTTTCAATACACAGACATTGCCCCTGGCTGTGCAAGAAGATATTTAGATGGGCAGATCATGAAGAAAATTTGTGGTCTTTTAAAGAAAGATTATACTGGGTAAAAATGAGTTTGAAAATTGAAGCTTGCTATGGTTTCTTTCTTAAATCTAATAGATGCCTGGGTAAAGGGAATTACTCATAAGAAGGAAGTCATAAAACTGGTTTGAATTAGATTTCAAAGGCGAGGGTTATGTTGGTCATTTAAAGCCTTGGATTTCTCACCACCACCAGAGTCAATAAATAGCAATCTAACACGAGGTTCTGGCAAAGTACAGTCTGCTATGTAAAGGGCCTTTTGCAAGTTAAAACTGAGTGATTTGGGATCATATTTGGCATCTGTGGCTTGTGCTGGAGTAGTACGTGGGAGGAGATGACTTCTTCTCACCAGCATGGGATGCTTGGAGATCCTGTTGAAATGGAGCCATTATTTTATTTATGCATGTTTTGACTTGGCCTTCGACTCCAAGTTGGAGAATGTAGGTCAGCTGCACCAGTGAGGCTTTGGGTTCTGAAAGAAGATTGCCAGTCCTGTCCCAGTGCCTCTTTCCAGTACCCTTTGGGCTTCATTAACAGTCTGCCTGCTGGCTCCCTTCAGCACAGAGACTATTAGCCATCTGACACTCGTTTGCCCAGGGGCAGTATGTTTGCTCAGTAATGAGGGAAATGGGTACCAAGTACATTACATCTTCCCAAAGCTGTTACAATTTCCCTACCACCACCATCTTTACTGTTAATCTGAATATTTGATACCAACAATACCACGGTAGACTTAGTAAGATTTTGAATTCCAACTGGATGTGATGGCTTCCAGGATGCTACCAGGCAGTATCTTAAGACATTTCTACCTGAATGATGGAAGAGGGAAGAGGAGACTGCTAATGAGATTATGAAGTAAAATATTGACAAACAACATTCTCTCTCATGGAGACTGGGGAAGGAGGAGAACAATTTATGCAAAATAAATAGAGACTTTTTTTTGCATATTAATTATGGATTAAAATTTGTAGTTTAAGCAGCAGGATTTAATTTCTTAGCTGAATCAGATTTTATAGTTAAAGTCTGTGGAATAGACTGCATTTGGGATAAATATTCAAAACACAATTATTGCAAGAATTCAAACCGGAAGGGGGAAGGGGAAAACGAATGGGGAGAAGTAGGAAGCAACTCTCTGTAAAGCTCTAAGACTAGGACTTGTGTATTCAGTGGAGGGTTTTATTCAGGTTTTGTTGTTCATTTCAGTCAGTAATACACACCTCCTCTTCTGAGAAGTCAAGGATCTCTGACAGAGAACTTAACCAGGGTTACCAAATGAAAACATACAATCTGTAGCACTCAATTTCTGTTAAATTGTTTTAATATCAAAGGGCATTCGCTGAGCCTAAGTTTTCTCACGTTTTGCGTGGTCCACAGTTGATTTTGGTTCTTGAATTCTTCATAGGGCTGTCTGCTATGCAGCCATTTATTGCCTTGGTAAAGAGTGGGGACTTTTTCCTTAGAAAACATTTGAACAATGGTGATGTCTATTAAACAAAAAATGCTTCTTAGATATCCACTGGAAAGAATATCCATGAATAAAAAATGAACCACTTAAATCAATACTATTACTTCTCATTCTCTGCTTTCTTAATCTTGCCTGTTGTTTTTATTCTCTTTGTTAGCTTTTCATGATGGTGAAGTTTTCTTCTGAAAAGAGGCAATGTGGCCGTGTTATTCTCCATTGCTTTGTTTCATCTGCAGCTCACAGTAGTGTAATAGGGACGTTGGGAGTTAAAATTTCAGAACTGTGCGTGCAGGCAGTTTGTCTTTAAAACATGACTTTTGTTTCTCCCCCTTGCTACTACTTGGGGTTTTTTGCCATATCATCTCTTCTATTTTATTGCTTTTTATTATTTCATTTTATGGTATCTTACATAGTCTGTGAACACAAAGTAAATTGATGGCTTCTGAATCAGAGGCTATTACAGCATTTTCCTGATTAGATGAGGTCTCCTTGCTCTCACTCAGATAAATCTTAAATAATCCAAAGCACTTTAGGTGGAAGTATAGTTTTAATAAAACTTACCCTGTGTTAAATTCCTGGAGGTTTTTGTCTTTCTAACAGCAGTCCTCATTGGGATTATTAATGCCAAGTTATTAACTTTCAGATGCTCACTAAGGCCAAGTTTCATTCACTTCTCTTCAGTTTTCTTTCAGTGTTTTAATAAAATAGCATCATTAGATCTTTGTCACATCTTGACTTGTCTCTTATGTGTGGAGGATGGAGGTGATTTACTGTCTTAATTTCGAAGTCCCAAATTTTATGCTAAGTACAGTGGCCAGTGTTCACTGCAGCTGATAGACCTTCCCAGAGGGAGGCTGGTTCGGTAATAACAGAGGATGAAGGTGATAACGAGAGTCACTGGGCTGGAGGAATGGGCAGGTGTTAATGCTGGGCAAAGAATAGCAATGTAAATAATGGCCAGAGAGAGACCCTTCAGCGCTGACTTCTATTCAGACTAATTTTGTTCCCCTGTTCTTTTTGTGATCACAAAACTTGATTCTAATCCAGTGCATTCTCTTGCCCTTCGTTATTAGCATGGAGGTGGTCACAGCTGCTGGTGGCAATGAGCCCACGCACTGTACAGAGTCAGGGGAGGCTGCACTTCATTGCTGCTGTGCCCAGGCCCATTTAATAAAGTTTGAGAGCATGCAGCAGCAGTGTGTGCATTTTATGATGATGACAGAGCCTCTTAGGCTTTAAATGCACTTTATTTCCAGCACTATGATGGGGTTTTCATGCAGCTTGTTGCTGTGTCTAACGTTTACCTCAGCATTTCCATTATAAGCCCCTGATTTCCAGGTATGGTGCTATGCAGCAACCTGGTTACAGTAGACTTAGTGGGAAAGGATTTTGTCAAGATTAAGAAAGGGGAAATTGTCAACTCCTTCTAAAGTTATGTAGAGTAAAAATATTGAAAGGGAAGAAAGCCTCCATGTGTGTGATTAAAATGGTCTTAGATGGAGTTCGAGGTGTTTGGAACAAGAGGCAAGTCCGTAGTTGAGTGGGAATGTGGAGTGGATTAAAGGTATAGTGTGCTAGCATTTTTCTTTAGGTGAGGACTGTGAAGTTGCTGGCACTGACCTGGAGTAGTAAACACAAATGTTAGCAAGGCTCCTGCAGTGAGCAGGGGCTGGAGTGACTGTAAATGCTGTTCTGCTGTTCACCACCCCCATGTGCCAGGCGCTCTTCCAGCCACAGGATCTGCCTGCAGAGCTGATTCTCTGCATCACCATTTCCATTAGATGGGATTGCTGATGTCCTCTGGCTCACTTTATTTGGCTGTTCGTGCTGGAATGGTATCCTCTGTTTGTTGGGAATTCTCTAGTTTGGGAGGGAAACTCTTGGATCTCTACTGGTGGCATATTTGTGACTTGTAATAAACTTATCTGTGACTGTGAACCATGTGCTTGACTAAAATGTAAGAGGAAATTAGTGGGACATCTGGCCTTTGTAAGGGTCAGACTTTAATTTTTACTTTCTTTAGACTAGAGTTACATGAATTCTAAATTAATCTGAGTTGAGTGACCTTTTGACTAGGGTAAAGGCCTATCTGGCTTTCTTTTTCTTTTCCCTATTTAAAAAGGTTTCGTGTCCTGGATCTGTGAAATTGTAATTCTATGTGTAAGATGGTCATTCCTTGCTCATACACTCAGATCTAAATGCACAATAGTTGGAGGCAGTTTGTGGTATTAATTAGTGGAAAAGGAAGACTTGAGTTAATCAGCTCTTAGTGAATGAAATCTTAATGGTTGTATCGACAGACTTCCCAGTGCTGGCCTTGTGAATGTTGGAGGAATTCAGCAGTGTGCAGTAATATTCACTTCCAAAATGAAAGTCTATTAACAAAGAAGTACTGTCTTTGCATGACTTCGATTCTAAATCATCTGTATTAATTTTTAATTTCATATTTTTAATGTAAACTAAATGAATAGTTGATTTAGAATTAATAAAGTAAATGATATGTCAGATTTTTAGAGAGAGAAGGGATTTCTGGCACTAATGCTAAACAGGCTTACATGTTACTCAGCCTCCAACTTTAGTCTGCCAATCAGACTTTGTTTTTCACATAGTTTCTTAATAGTTTGCACATTCAGGGAATGTTTTTTACAAGAAACATTGTAAAAATATCAAATAGAGGTGATTCATCAAGATCCATTCTGATTATTTACAAGGGCAGTATGTGTGAGTATGTATGTGCATATTCATCTGTGTGTTTATGTGGATGTTTTAAACCAGCAGGCCTTACCACGCACAGAATGTAATCACATTGTGGTTTTTTGGCCACATTTGTGGCCAAGAAATGGACTGTTTATTCTCCTTTTAAGTCTATTTGTGGACTTAAAAGGAAAACAGATAGATGCAAGCAAGATTGACATTTGGGATTATAAGGAATTCTAATACTCTCCACCAGAGTTAAAGTCATCTTTTTCAAATTATGTAAAATTCACAAGTCTTACGTTACAGTTTAAGTAGGCAGGATTTGAAATTACTGCACATCTAGACGTGTAAGAATTGGTTCAATGCAGAAGGGCTTATTTTACAGGACTCACTTGGGACTTTAGTGCTCCACCTTTAGTTTCCTGTTCTGCCTAATTCTTCAAGTAAGTTGATTTCTGATTTGGATTTTTTAATATTTTTTTTTAATGGTCACTTTCTTACAAAGTAAGGGAGCTTGATCTCAGCTCTCCAGAGTGCCGTGAAGATAAATTGGAATGTGTTAGTGGATGAACACCATGTTTCTGCTCCTGACTTTAGCTCTGGGCTACTGTGATAACCAGTCAGGTGGGGAGAAACATTTCCAGAAAGTGACACCTTTTGTATATATATTTCCATATTGCTACCAGCTATAACAAGAAAGTGTTATAAATTCAATTTATGAACCCATGTTGTGTGTGTGTAGGCTTGCAAGGGGAGTCCTCCTGCAAGCTGACTACCAGCACAGGTGCATGTTCCTACATACACAGTGCAAAGCACTACAAAAAATCTCTGGAAACTTGAAAAAACACTGGTGTCTAATGAGAAGTCTCGTGCTGATTTAAACCTATATTTGATTTGAATTTATTTAAATAACTGTGAGAATATGTGCTACCAAAGCCACTTTTCTCAAGACCTAATTGCTTTCAAGTCTTGACGAACTCATCTTGTGCATGCACGCCTGCAATTCTAAACAGCTTTAAGATAAATGTAGATTAATTAAATGTCTTGAGAGTACTTGCCTATACATGCACCTTACCTAAATGGTTGAATAACTGATTATATGAATGTTTCATTACAGAGAGACAGAGGAGAGTCTAAAGTTTTTAATTTAAATTAAGAAGGTTGGAACTGACTTTTATTCGTGTCCAAATTGTATTCATGTGTCTCCTTGCTAGGAGTCTGCCACTCATTTACAGTCTGATCTCATCCCTCTCCAACAGGAGCAGATGGGGATTCTTGAACTTGGCCCAAATTCCTAGAAAGTCTCTGCACTGACATTTTGTAAAGGTGTGAGAGGAACTGGGAATTTGGATGGCACAGGGAGCAGTAACAGAGAATGGTACAAGGATGAAGCAGCAACGCTTCCCTGCACATCATTCAACACTGTGACAATGACTGTGAATATAAATCTTAGTGTGGCAGAATAAGTGCTCCTCTCTTGCCATCTAGGTGACATCTGACATGGATATTCTTTGCTTGATTGTTATGTTCCCCATCACCCCCTCATCTTCCCCCCCTCCCCCTTTTAATTAGCTAAAAAAATTATCATTCTTAATGACATTTCCAAATTGGAACATCCTGATACTTGATGCTGTCCTTTTCCCCTCACTTGTTCAGTTTTCTATGGGAATTTTGGGTATTTTGTGGATATTTTGAGGGCTGTGCTGAAGATGAGTCTGAAAGCCACATATAGATATTTCCTATTCCTCTCTCCCTGGCACATGCCTGCCTGTTTCCTTGGGGTTCCTAACACTGTTGCTTCCCTGTGGGGGAACCTGGGAAGGAGTGCTCAAATTCCAGGGGATTTTGAACAAGAACATGAGTGGTTCTGCTACCCATTGTTATCTAATGGAACAAGCAGGGAGGAGCGTGTGTATTACTGGAAATAAAATAGAAGGGGAAAATTTGGGTTGTTATATTTAGTTACAATAACTTTAACATTTTCCACATGGAAACATGATTGTGCCTTTTTATAACAGGGAATTCTCCCTTGCAAGTCAGACTGGTAATCCCGTTTGCCCACAGCTTTTCTGATTGAGTTCTTGTTTGCTTCTTCAGGGCTTGGAGATTTTGTGAGCAGTCTTACAAGTTGATTATTCATAATTCAAAGCAAAACATTAAAGATAACAGTGAGTGCTTCTGGTGGAGTAACTTCTAAATACAAAATCCTCTTGCTTCTCTCAAAACATTAAAGATTCACACAAGTAAAAGTCTGGAAGCTCTTGAATTCAGCCTGAATTCAGTGTGATTTCAGCCTCCGTGCCAGCAAGACTTGTGTTAGAATGAAATTGCCATATTGTGTCTGACTGCAGTTGTCTCTGTATTTATTAGATGTCTACTTGCGTGGTAGGCTTTTCAAAGGAGAGCTGAGCACATCTTTTGTTCATTAGTAGCATTTAATTAGTAGCATTATTTTAATATGTGGAAAACCAGTGTCTCTGCTTAAAATTGCACACTAAGCTGAATTACTGCTTTGCAAATCATTTTCAGTTTGTGAACTTAAATTCGTTGCCCTTTTTCTTAAAGTTTCAATTTATCAGTTATTTGTTCACTGTTCCAACACAAAAGTCCGATATTGTTAATTCAGGAATTTTAAGTGTCTAGGACTGGGTGACAGCATGTAACAGAAGATTGAAGCAGGAAAGGGAATCACTGCTGGTGAGTGATTAGATGGATGCTACTTTTCAGTACCTTGCAAGAAAACTGGCAGATGTATAGGCTGCAAACCTGGTATCTGTTTGATGCAGGCTGTTGGAGTTATTACCTGTCACACCCAGCTCTGACAAGCATGGACCAGCTGTGTGCAGCTCTTAGTGTAGGAGTCCTTTGCTGTCTCTCACTGCTTCCGTCCCTCTTTTTATTTCTCTGTGACAAAATAGCCAGCACTGAGCACAGATCATGTCAACCACCCTGCTGATATGAACATACTGAGCCATCATCCTCAGAAATTCCACAGGAGCTTCCAGGCCCCTCTGGCATCAGTGCAGTGCTGTGGTCTCCCCTTCAGGGTGCCCTGTAAACCATGTGCAGTTTGTACCCAGACCAAAGGCACTCTGCTTCCACAGGAAGCACGATGCCATTTGGCACTGCTGTGCAGCTGAAAGCCACACCAGAGAAAATGCAAGGAATAGTCTGCCTTTCAAGCTAAATATTCAAGCAGCTGCTTTTGAGCAGCAAGCCTGCCAGTTCTCTGGATGCAGTGGATAATAGTATCCCTTGCTGTTCAGTCTCCTTCTGTGCAAGGAACAGACCTCAGCTGACATTTCTCCTCAAGCTTTTTACCCCCATTTTCAGGCCTGCACATGTGTTTGTGGTTTTCTTTTAAACTGTATGATAGAGTTCCTGTAGTGAATCTTGATTTACTTCTTGTCTGACAAAGGTCCTCTTGTCTGTTTTACAAGAAGCATATGCTGACATCCACTCAATTATTTTCATCAAGTATTTGGCAGCATAATTATATATGAAGAGTTGTTCAGACCATACACCTGCTGAAAGATCTGGCCTACAGTATATATTTTTTCCTAGGTTTTGATCTACTCAGCACTTGGAAGATAATACAAATATGGTTGAGGCATAACTATCAGTATTCAAAATCTGCAATTTTTTATTTCAGTCTTAACTATTGGTTTTATATTTAGTTTACTTTATAAAAGAAAAAAAAAAACTAACCCACACTTGCTAATGCACAGATTGTGTAAAGAATTTAGAAAGGCATAAAAAATTTCAAGTGCTAAATGAAACTTCACATTTTGGTGACTGTGAGGTTAATTGCTCCCTACTGAAAGTGTTCTGTCCCTCTTGGATGGACTGGGCCTTAAGGGATCTCTGGAATAAAGGACATTCCTTGGATCCTTGTCCTGTTGCTTTCTTCAATGGTAAATTGGGACCCAATAAGAAGAAATCACGTGGTATTTTCTTAACCTCTCATGAAGCATAGGTTTTATTAGCAGCTGGTGAGTTGTTAGACTTTCCTAACTCAGCCCTGGAAATCTCAGGGAAGGTTGGCCTTGGGCATTTTATCCAAGATTCAGGTAATGTGGCAGCTAACAGTTGTGTAGCTCTTGTTACACCCACTGCTGCCTATGCTCTATGGGATTCAGCTTAAATGTATTTGTATGCAAAAGTCCTGGATCCCACATGGTGTCACTTGCTTTTTGTGAGCCAGTTCTGCAACATCACTGTCTGCCTGGTTACCTCGAGAGGGAACAACATTCATGCTGTCTTTCACAGTGAATACACCTGGAGAGTTTCTCTGATCAGTGTCCTGTTTTATTGTTGTCTGTGAGCTCTGCACATCTGTGAGACTCGGCTTTTTTCTCTCCCCATTAACACAGGTACAGAACAGGTGGATGTTTTTATGAAAAGGTTGTGACATCTATGTAGATGGTTGAGAGCTGAGACTGAATCACAGAGTCTTTGGGGCTGTGTCCATCTTTGCTGTTGTCACAGTCTGTATGTCACAGCACATGGATAAGCAACAGGCAACAATGGACGTGGCACTGGGGCAGCCTTCTGACCTCTGAGGGGGTCGACCAACACACTTTGGATATGATACAGCCACTTCTAGTGATACAGATACTGAAGAGATCTGTGTTACTCCAGCTTCTACATCCTTTTTTTCCCTGCATTTGAACTTTTTAAGGAATAAGTGGCTGACTTATTGCACCAAATAAATGCAATAGATAGGGATGAGCTCTCAAATGAAATGAAAGGCAAGACTTCTGTAATCAATATTATGACACACTGCCATTTCCCCTTTCCATCAGCTGGAACAGAGCTGGCTGTTGCAGCAACTGGATGCTCCTTGTACATGGGGAGCAGTTGTTCTTATAGCAGCTGCCAAAGTGGAACTGCTTGGGTCTTTGGGAGGGCATGAACTGGTGCAGGCCACGTCTGGCTTAACTGGGGCAACTGTGGTTGTCACCTTTCCAAAAACAAGGGGAAGTGTGTTGGGGGAGAGTGGGGAAGTCCTGTACATGGGCAGCTGTGAGAATTTGAGCTCTGGGATGGAAATCTGCCAGTGCAGCTCCTGACCACAGTGGGTACAATGTCTTTTATGGGTCACGGGAAGATACCCTGCCTGTCACTTGCACAGAAAGTGACAGAGCCACTACAGATGCTACTTGTTCAGTACTTTGGCCCTTTCTTGGTGAATACGCAATTTACTGGAGATTTTTAATGCTAGCATCCAAATTGTTTAATTCAGTGATTCTCTAGTTTCTAAGAAAATGCTTTGCAGGTCTCCATCTCATTAATGCCTTTATTCAAAGTGGTGATACAAGCAGGAGACTAATAATAGAATTTAACACTGTTGCTTTTGATTTGAGAACTGCATGAAGAATGGTGTCAAATTAAAATATGTTGTGTTTTGTTTGTTGCTCTTTGTAGTCTGAACCCTTTTTGTGACAAATGGCATGAATTTCCTACAATTCTGGGAGAGCAAATGGCTATCTATTTCTAATTGCTACTGGTTAGGACTGTGATTTGTGTGTAATGCAAGAGAGATTGATTAGACTCATTAATGACATGAAAATGAAAATGTCAGAGTATAAAAATAAGCAACATAGTAATTGTGGGGTTTTTTTATACTTTTGCCTTGGGTTTTGCATAATTAAAAAAGGATCATACACACAAAAAGGAATCCTGCCCTGAAAAACAGAACATCTGAGAAGAAAAAAGCCCTCTCAATTACTGCAATAAACTAAGTCCCAGGAGATTGGGGAGTATGATTTGTTTGAATAATTGCATGAAAAAAATATATAGGGGAAAAAAATAGAAGCAATATATATATATTCTGGTTTAGAATCACAGTGAGAAAACTGGGTTGCATCTCAACATGAGCACATGATTGTTTTCAGGACTGGCAGAAGCAGTGGAAACACTTCCAAACAGATCCTAGTGATTCCATGCCTGGAAGATGTGGAAGGAAATAAATTGTTCTTATTAGTGTGTTATTTTCTTCATATAAGCTGCAGTGCCTTGTTACAAGAATTGAGGCCTTGCTTTAATAATTTAAAACTTTTTTAAGACTAGGATCTGATGTCCAGACCCTTCTCCCTTTACCTTACCACTGAAGTGTCATCAGTAGCTGTTAGTCCTGAATCCTTCTGTGCTGCTGAAAGCCATCCAAGTACTATTTTTGCAAAATGGCTTATTGAATGGCTTTCCCTGCCAGACTCCCCTTTCTTCCCTCCACAGACTCTTTATCTCCAAATTTGTGGCCCAGGAGGTTTGGAAGGCAGAGGAGCCACGAGCTCTCTGCTCCATAGAACTCTCTCCTGAGCCTGTGACTTTCTGGTGGGAAAACAGAGGGAAGGAGAGGCACATGCCCCTCTGCCATTGCAGGGGGATTTTATGACAAGCTTGTAAAAGCTGGGGAGGTCAAAACCAGCCTTGGTCAGTGCAAGGCAGGAGAGAGGACCTCTCTGGGAACAGAGTGGCCTCTCCTGTATGGCAGAGGGAAGACCTTCTGCCTCTCAGTGCCTGTTGTGGAGATGATGGCCTCAATGAGAGCATTGCAGGTTTTATCACGAGCTATGTGTTTCCTCCAGGTGGGCTAAAATATCTCCTGCAATAGAGATTTAAAAAAAAAACCTATTGATTTTTAAATTTCTGCTATGTTTGACTTCTGCTCTAATGAAATTGTTAATCTACATGTTTATATCTTCTGCTGTCTTCACGTTAGCACAGGCTCAGCTCTGCTCACATTGGAACTTAACCAGCCAGTTTGACATTCTGTATGTTCATTAGCATTCAGTGTCAACACCTAGGGCTTAAAGTCAGATGATCAACTGGGTTTAAATCACATATTGTTCTGGATTAAGATCAGGAATGAAACATTTTGTCTCAAAAACTTCTTTGGCAGGAGGAGACTTCAGGGGTGTGTATGTGTGCTACAGCTCACCCTGGGGCAGGGAAGGGGTGAGGGGCCTCTTGAAGTTCCTTCCAGCTCGATTTTCCATGTTTCTACAAAAATGCGATTACAGTGGTTGCTGGCTGTGCAAATTGCTGTAGATAAACTGCTTTCAGCAACTTGTGTGTGTTTTATGGCTGCCTCCATCACTGTAGTTGGTGCAGTGTTCTGTGGGGGCAGCGTTACAGGTGCATCCGTGCAGGTCTGCAGCATCGTGTGAGGCTTCCCGAGGCCATTGCCCTCGCCAGCACTTCTGCACGTGTGACTTTGTGGAGAGCTGCAGTATCAATATTGCCCACATTCCCTGAGGAGTCACATAAGCTGAGGAAGATAAATTGTTTTTAGTAGACTTGCTCTGGCTCATGCCAGCTGAGAGTCTAACCTGATGCTGTTTGTGGTTGTATTTTGTCTGATTGTAATCTCCATGTAAAAATTTGAAATCTTGAATACATGGGTCCGATTTTCCATGTACGCCTATTTTTTGAGCTCCTTAATTCATGGTACGCAACCTGAGCTGCATGTAAAGGTGGCCTTTATTTAAGACTGCAAAAATATTTAAAAAAATAGCAAAATAAACTCTCAAACCAATCAAAAAACACCACAATCCCTCCCCACCCCAAAAAACCACACAGAAAACAAACAAAAAATTAAAACATCAACCACAACAAAACTACCCCCCACAGAACCAGACAGTAAGAATATCAGGTTGATCACCTGACAACAGAGTATTCTGAAACACTGTCTTGACATTTTCTATCTGTTTAATACTGGGAACTCTCTGTTCCAATTTATTTTTAAACAAATGCCCTGGGAAAGCAAATGAAAATGTTTCAAGTATTTCCACACAGATTTATTTTAGTAGAATTTATTCTTAAACTCATTTTTGTTGAAAAACATTACTGGGCCAGATTTATCCCTGGAGTAATTGCCCTTGATTTTTAATAGCATTGCAGGAAGGGTAAATTTGGCTTGTGTTTAATTTATGACACAGGAAATATGTACAGCTACAGAACATCTTTACCCAGGGCATGGTACACAAGGGGAAAACATGCATGGTTCTATCAGTACTTCATTAATTTAATTGTAACAACAGATGCAGCATTTTATTTATGTGACTGTTGTTACTGTGTTGCTAATCCAACTGTACCCCAGCTCTGGGGCCCACAATGTAAGAAGGACAGGGACCTGTTGGAGAGAACCCTGAGGCCCAAAGATGTTCAGAGGGCTGGAGTACCTCTGCTGTGGAGACAGCACAGAGAGTTGGGGCTCTTGAGCCTGGAGAAGGGAAGGCTCTGGGGACACCTTGGAGCCCCTTCCAGTACCTAAAGTGGCTACAAGACAGCTGGAGAGGAGCATTGGACAAGGTGGAATGGCTTTAGACTGAAGGAGAGCAGGTTTAGATTGGGTATTAGGAAGAAATTCATTACTGTGAGGGTGGTGAATTGCTGGAATAGGTTGCTCAGAGAAGTGGTGGCTGCTTCCATCCCTGGAAGTGTTCAAAGTCAGTCTAAACAGGGTTTTGAGCAAACCTAGCCTAGTGGAAGGTGTCCCTGCCTGTGGCAGGGGTGTTGGAACTAGATGATCTCTTACATTCCCCTCTAGTCCAAACCTCTGTATGATATGCAAAATGTATGTTTGTTTTACTCAGCTACAACACTCAGTGAAAAGCCTCAGACTTCCTTGAAACGTTAAGCAGTTTTGCAACTTCCTCTCCCTCTCTCCGCCTCAATAATCTAATATTTTTGCTGATAGCACTTGGTTTTGAATCTGTGAGATGTCTTCCTTTCTGCTTACACCAACACCTGTTTCTTTCTGTGTTCGGAGAAAGAAAAATGCCACAGAGAAAGTTTCTTCCTCTTTTCCTCTTTGTTTTTTTTATTCCTTCCTCTTCTCCCTTTTTAGGTTACAACATGCTCGGAGTTAATTTAAAAACGGAGCTCTCTAGGAGGTGCAGTTTAGGCACAATTATGTTCAGTGGCATTTGGTATGTGTTCAGGAAAGTGCTTCCATTAGAGGCATTTCTTAAATTGGAAACCAGAGTAGTAAACTAGTGAGTGCTACTTGTGTTTGGTGGCCTGGAAATAACAGAAATATTTCTACTGGTATTTCCAGTGGTGCAGTTTAGATTGCTTTCAAACAGAAATTTGTGCCTCTTGCTTAACCAGGACACACAGAAATTAGATGTTTCCAGCTGTGTTACAAGTAGTGGTATGCAGCCACATCTGTGGCTGGGGAGAGCAGTAATTCTGCTCAAGGGCTTCCTTCACCTGTGTGGATGTTCTGGCTCCAGGAGAGGAGCAGCATCTCTCTCACTGTTGGACTGTTCTGTGCACCAGTACAATTACCCCCAAAATGTGTTCATCCCATCCTCATATAAATGTCATCAGTCAGAGAGTCATGGAAGGTTTTGAGTTGTAAGAGAACTTTAAATTTACCTAGTCCAAACCCCCCCTGCAGTGGGTAGGGACATCTTTCACTCGACTGTGTTTCTCAAAACTCCATCCAACCTGTCTTTGAACACTTCCAGTGATGGGGCATCCAGACCTTCTATGGACAACCTGTGCCAGTGTCTCACCACCTTCACCATAAACCATTTCTTCCTTGGTGACCCTTCTCTCCATTCCTTTAAACAGTTTGGCTTCTAGGTGTGAAAACCCTTTTCTCTATTTGATTTTCCCAGTCTTTGGGACTTTCCACAGTTGCTTGATGGTTTACTCACCTTCCTGTACAGGGAGGAAGGGTCTTTTTTTGACTCATGTAGCAAGTAGGAGAGGGTTGTTCTTCAGTTTGGCTCTCATGCTGTAGATCACAGGAGCACATTGCTCTCATTATTTAGATCACTACTTCAGACCGACAACGTTAATGGCACTTGCAGTCATTTTGTTATCTGGATAATTAATCCACAAGGTATTGCACACAATGTGGTGAATAATACAGGAAATGATTAAACTGAGTATTTTCCATGGGTTTACATCATACTGTATGTGAATCTGGAAGTAACGGGCATGCTGGAGGTAGTGTAAAAAGCAGTGGCAGGTTGGATTTGTTCAGTATTGCTGTAGTTTATGAAATTTGAGCTGCACTTTCTAACTGTTTTGATTTTTGAAGGGACCTTGCAGATTGCTTTTAAAAAGCCATTTGGGAATCTAGCTTCTCTGGAGTTCTCATAACCTCAGTGGAGGAAGGTGAGAGTGTCTGGAAGCTGCTTGAGGGTGATGATATTTGACTTTAGTGCTGAACATAGCAGCTTTGATTTGCCCTCTGGATAACGATGCTAATGCTATAAGGAGCTTGCTTTCCCATTTTAGCTGCAGCAGTTAAAGGCCTAAAGGTAGGTGACATGAATACTTCTATAAATATGTATGTTTTAATCAAGCCATTGTTTATAATTAGATAATAATCATAATGGTGTAAATAAGGGTTAGAGTGGGATGTATGAAAGGTCTTAAGCAAGAGAGAGACTAATGGTTGATGTCTTCAGTTTTTAGCTGAGGTATTGGGTAAGATTAACAGATGGCAGTTGCAGCTGAACAACGCTGATTCATCTGATGTAAGGAAGGGTAGAATGAGATGTAAGAAATTGGATGAAATTCTTGTTGCCTTGGCTTTCCCTGTCTGCCTTACTCATTTAATATACTGTCTCTTCCTGCTTCTCCAGTCACTTATTGAAGTAATGAGCCCATGGGAGGTTTTTGGAAAGGGATATTTAAAAGACGTGTTCAGAGGTTTTCTACTAAGTGGATGCCAGCACTTTCTAGCAATAGAAGAAAACCCTGGATGGGATAAAAAACTCTGAAATCTGCTTAGATCTCTTTTCCTGATAAAGACTTTGCTGTAGCCTTTACAAACTTACCCATCTTGGCTCTACTATAAAATTAGAAATTTGTTACCTCCCTACTAGTGAGAGTAGTACTTCTGAGGGTGAGCAGGCACATTTGCTGGCATGTACTTTAGTAAAGCTGCTGTTACTGTGTGGGAAAGTTCATCCATTGATTTCAAACTTTTAATGTTCTTCTTGTAATTTTTTTATCACTGTGAATTTAACTAAACATTGTTTTCCTGGAAGCACTGTGTTTTCAATGGTAGTTAATGTTTATGTTGAATGGAAGCAAATGAAAGGAAAGCACTGAGCACAGTAGGGTGCAGATGAAAATTAATTTGTAGACATACACTTCCTGAATCAAAATCTGCACCCCTGCCCAGCCACAAAGACTTGCTGTTTATTCCACCTGGCCCTCAGTGTTATGTGTAATTAAGTGTGTTGGTAAGAGGGAAATGGCTCTTGAAAAGAAGGTATTTCACCCAAAACTATGGGGTTGATGGCTTAGCTACATATGAGTTGGTGCCATCCTGGTGGGCTCTCATGGAGTGGCTGTCATCCCGCTCAAGGACACATAATTCTGTATCTCATGCAGCCCAATTTGCAGCAAACATGTTAGTAGTGCTGGCAAGGTCAGGTTTGGGGATGAAGGTGGCAACCAACATCTTTTTTATCTGGGAAATCAACAGGAACAGTTACTTGAAATGTGAGTGGGATGTTACCTCTGTGTGAAAGATGAGCTGACAGTGTCTCTCTGTAAGGACACAATGTTGCTGAGCACAGTCAATAAAATTTGCAACAGTTCTACTGTTTGTAAGTCCCAAAGGCCTTTGGTTTCCAGGAAGATGGAGTAAATAAAATGGAGATAATGATTCGGTCATCTACGTAGACCTGTGGAGCACAGTGACTCCCTCAGGTATGTGTGAACAAGAGAGGTTGCTCTAATTTTTGTTCCAATTGCCATTTGTAAAATAAATGCATAACATGGGGTCTGATGAAACTCAAATAGGATTGATATTTTGTCATTTCAGAGTTACTGGGATTCTAATCTTTTCATACAAGTTGTTCTGTAGGGTCCAAGGGATCTGAGTCTCTGCACTAGCCAGTTGTGTTTTTGCTGGTGCAGCTGTTCCCACTCTGGAGTAACTTTGCTTGATACCAATACAGACAGATCCCTGTGCTGATTTTCACTTGTACTTTGCACAGAAGCTGCAATCCCAGCTGACTGTGCCTGTCCCTTCTGAAGGTTTTGCTTCCTTGCAGAGCTGTTTGCTCATGTGGGTACAGCACGAGCTGCTCTAGAGTTTCTCCAGTATGAGGAGCTGGGAGTGGCTGGAGCAGAGTGTTGTGTGCTGGGAAGATGTTTAAAATGCACATCTGGATGAGCAGACCCTGTGTTCAGCCCATATTCACCATCCTCATTTGCCAGTTGCAGTGTGCTGCCATTGGTACCTGTGGTGTTGCTGCTCTCAGCAGTGCTGGAAAGGTGCAGGTGAGAAAATGAGAAGTATTAATGGCAAATCTGTGCAGGGGAAGGCTCATGGATTACTTCTGATAGCCTAGCTTTCATAAACAAATACCTTTCTAAACTGGAAGTGGATCCCGTTGCTGCCTTTGTTGTGTTTCTGTGCAGCTTTTCTGCACATTTTTGTGGGGATCAGTGGGACAACATCCTCTGTGCAGGCAGGCTGCTGGGTTCAGTGTATCTGGTCAGAATCCTGTGTTCAATATCACATATCTCAATGATATGAAAAAAATTATGGCTAGTTTGTTAACATTCACATTAAAAGATGACTATTAACATTCTCAGATGAAATGGGACTTAATTGTAGCAAACATTTACTTCAATCTTAAACACTAAAGTACGTGTTAAACTCACATTGGGGAAGAGACTGAAGGTGCAGTATTTACACCCTGCTGAGCACCCAGGCTGTTGAGGAATCCATGCTGTTTTAAAGAGGACAGATTTTGACAAATGGGTCTCTGTCTTATTATGAACATGCTCAAAAAGAACGTGCTGTATTCACCAGTGGGATAGGAAAGCCCTCAGGCTCCCAGCTCTCATTCTGGCTTTTCAGTGTGGATTTTTGTCTTGGAGTCATTTCTGAGAACATATTTACTAGTTCAGCTTAAAAAAGCATGTGTTTAATGTGTCTCTTTTTGTCGTTGAGATGATAAATCCACAGACAAATAACAGAAACCAAATCACTGGGGACTTTGGTAATAACTTGGGAAGGAAGAAATTCATAAAAATAGACTTGGAGTGAAAATAGCGTCAATCCTTTAGGCATGAGACTTCTAAATCCCTGGTGTTTGTTTTGCAGCACCAAGAAGTTTGCAGCCTCTGTGTTATTAATTCTAACATCCTTCTGAATTTTATTCTGTGTATCTCTTAATCCCTAACTTCGTACTTAACTTTGTTTTAAACATCACCAATTTAATTGTCTAAACTTCTTTCAGCAAATTACCTGTTCAGATTTTGCCTCTTGATTCTAAAGCATGCATTTGTTCAATCCTAAAAAAAAAGAGTGGTTAACATGAAATGGCTCCAAAATGTCTGACAAAATGCTGCCTATAATAGAACAAAGCATAGTGTTGTTGTAATTTATGATGTTTCTTATTGATTTGCTCATCCAGAAAAGCCTGTCTTGCTCTATCTGCATTTGGTATCCAACATGTTGTCTTGCACTGACAACCACAGCTTGTTCCAGAGTAATTTAAGGCTCGGCAACTTGCTCAGCATCACAAATCCAGTTTTTGGTAGAGCTGAGAATAGAGCCTCTCTCTTCTGTCATGGCTCAGTTCCTCAGTGTAATTGTGGGGCAGCTTTCCTACTGACTGAGTGAGCCTCTGATGTGACCAAGCCCGTTATAATGAACAGTGCTGCTTCAAATTTTGATGAATTCCCCTCGTTCAGTCATTTTTTGCCGTTTTAAAATACAATTCCCCAGTGAATCGTGGCAAAATATGATTATCTAATTAAAAAAAGAAGCAGATGTTAATATTCTTCTTTGCAGTCTGGAGTTCTCTGCTGCTTGTTAAGCAAGCAGGTTGAGAAAGTAATTGTGTTGTAAGATGATAGACAACTGTGGTGTATTTAGGAACTTGAGCAACTTGTGTTAAAATGTTTGAAAGTGTCCTGGCAGTTTGGTCTATTTTGGTCAGGTTTATGGGACTAATAACAAGTCAAGATTTTACAGTAAAGGGGCTTCCACCTCTTTTTTTTTTTTTTTAAAAACAGTGCTCACATTTGCAGATCACCTTTCCCACAGTGAGGTACAACCCCAGGAGTCAGCAGTGCATGAGATGCCTACATAAATATCATTTCACCTTTCACCCTTAGTCATAAAGTTCTTCTAGTAAGTTCATAACATCATTGTAAGTTAGGCAGTCACAGAGAAAATTAAAATTAATTTAGTGGTAGGAAGCATGAGAGGTAGTACTTGTGCAATGTGACATGGCACAGTGTATCCACTGGAGTGCTGACTTCACTTGTGACCTTTTGTTGGAGTACTTGTGCTTGGAAAACAGGGGTGTGCTTTTTTAAAAGTCTTGGAGGCCACATGGGCTCATTAGAATTTTAATTACAATTTTTCTGTGTGGTTTTGTTTTTGTTTTGTTTTTTTTTTTTAATAGCCCGTTTAGTTATTGAAGGAGATCAGGAAAAGGATGACAGAAACACCTCTTACCATTTCTTCCTTCCTTTTACAAATGTCTGAGGTGATATCCTGCTCAGGGCACTGCATGGTGACATTTTAAAGGAGTTTTTGACGTGCATTTTATTGCCAATGTAGAAAGTTTGTTTGCCTGAAAGTTTCTCACCCTTGGTTGCAAGCCCAGCAGGTGCTCAGAGTCCCCCAGGCTGTGTTTTCAGCAGCAGAACAAAGAGCAGGGCTGGCTTCAGGCATGAAGAGGTGCAGCTGGCAGTGGAGGTTATGATTGCCTATCAATAGGTATTCTTCCTATTAATTAAGCTGCTGCTGTAAAGCCTAGCTAGAGGACAGCTTTTCAGCCTGCCTGTTGTAAAATAAGCTGAGTCACCTGTGAATGATGTTAATAAGAGGGCTCCAGGGCTTGTGAGGAGGCTTTTTTCAAGCCCTCTTCTCTTGGGGCTGGCAGCAGCCCCTTTCAGAGACCTGGCTGCCAGGCTGTCTGTCTGTGAATGACTCTGGGCACTGACTTCTCTGGAAGCTTTGTGTGCTGTTTGTGTGAACCTGGACTAGCAGGAGCCAAGCTGTGACCTCACTTTTGTTCCTCAGCTGTAGGCATGTTATGATAAAGACTTCCAGCCCCTTTCTTGGCTCTGCTGAAGTCTTGTTTTGCAGCCCTTTGGTTTTTGGCTTCTTTAAGTTTTTTCTTTCTTTTTGAGCATGAAGAAGCAAGAGTATGCACATTTTGTTTTCCTTTATGAGACCAGTGTAAAGTAGCATATGAATTTTGGGGATGCATGTGGTTTGTTTTAACCATTTGATGGAGATAGATCCTTGTAGTGGCTCTTATGACTACTGAGAGTTTTTTCTTGTTCAAATTCCATACTTCAGAGTTCTTGCATTTCAAGTTTAGGTTCAGTTCAGTTCCACTTCTGTAGGACATAAAGCAAGTGAGCTGCCTTCTCTAAAGCCCTGGAGAGGGATGTGAGGAGAAGTGGGGGGGTCCTACAAACTCCAGCTCACGCTCTTCACAAGTGCTGCTGAGGAAGGGCAGCCTGAGACTTTCCTCCAGGTGGTCTCTCAAGCAGAAAGGTAACAATTGTAGGAAATTCCTTTCCTGCCACCCGTTCACAAGCTCAACAAACAATCCATTTGTGTGGAGGCATTGGGGTCATCCTCCTAGTTTCTTACTCTTCTTTGCTAACTACTTGGAATTTGTTACACAGTTCATTTCTAGAGGAATTAGGGAGTGGTGGTCTGTTTCTCCCTTCCTTAACCTTTTCAAGTCTTTCTAAAAAGACAAAAAAGAGAAAAAGTTGACAAGAAAGCATCCTAGAAACTGTCCCATGTCACCATACACAACAAATTGCTCTGCCAAATTATATGCTAAAATCTCCCTTGTGTTTGTGCAAAGTTTTGTGACTGCTTTTGTTTTAGGTATGGACATTCTGGGCTCTTCATTCCAGGGAGGCTGACAAGCCAAAGGCAACTCAGTTGTGTGATTAACACATCAATCCTGTTGAAATGGAGGCTTGTTTCTTTAGAGAGCAACGCCCTTCCGCCTGAGCAGCGAGGCTGCTCTGCTGCCTTTTCATGTGCAGCCTTCTGGCTGCTACTCAGCCCTGCCCTGGTGCCACAGCTTCCTGATTTATGAGCTTGCCGGAGAAGCTGCTGTTGTAGCTGCTCAACAAGAGCACCAGTGAAAAGTCAACAGCTTTGACAGATGTGACTGAGTGTCAACATTTTTCTCCATTTTTATTTTCTGTAAATTCCTGGTTTTCAGACCTCTTACTCTTCCCAACCAATAGTGAGCAGATGATGTTCTTTACATGCCCTGTGGCATGTTGTGTTCTTTGCAGGACACCTGTTGATCACTGTTGCATTTTAATAGTCATGTGTATCAGGCTTGGCTGTCCTAAGCCCACTTAGAGCTTCCAGGAGGCTTGTGCTGGCTCATTCAATTCTTTTAAACCATTAGAGTATCGTGCTTTTGGTTAAGGTCATGAGTAGGGTGTGCAACAGCCTTTTAAAATTTTTTGTTACTCTACCTCACTTTTGGAAGATTGGTCATCAGTTTTACTGGTGTCCTCATTTTTGCTTTTTCCTTCAGGTCTTGTTTTCCTTCCTTTGTAGTGGTTTGTTTTTCCACGGATTTGCAGTGCAGAGCCTCATACTAAAATTTATCTGTGCCAGCTGAGAGTGGATAAAACAGGTCTGGGCAAGGAAGGGTGTCTCTGTGGACACAGTGCAGGCTGGAATGTGGATGTAGTTGCCTGAGCCAAGACTAACTCCTTGAGGTGAAGGTTTTATTTCTTTCCTGTGATTAAGCTTGGGAGTGTGTTAGTTTGGAGTAGCAGTAGGCTTAAGGAAATTATTTCTTTTTGTTTCCTTTTATCTGTTTCTAGGAAATCTCCCTGTGTTAAGAAATCAAAACAGAGGCTGGATTCTTGCTCTGAGCCATTTGTCACCAAAGAGAAGGAAAAAAGCAATCTTTGCTAGTGCTGATTTTTTTTTTCCTCCTAGGAAAAGGATTTCTTCCTAGAAAATGAAAAGAACTTGAGTTGTTGAGTTGGCAGGTAATTGATATGTCTCTGCCCGGTCTGAAGAAGTACTTAACTTTTACATAACTACCTAGGAGTCTGTTTAGGAAGCTGCCAAGCTGCAGTGGACTGTGTGGTTTTCATTATGTCAATGTATTTAAACTTGTTGCAAATGGCCTTCTTTTATGGGTGGTTAGAATTCCTTTTAAGTTGTCATTCAGAAAGCCCCGGAGGGGAGGGGAGCTGTGACAGCTCAGCAGATCGTGCTGTGCCCTAACTCCAGGCAGGATGCTGCTGTGCCCTAAGGAACAGCGCGTGGCACGGAGCAAAATTTGGATCAGCACCCCTGCTGTGCTCCTTTGGCAAGACTTGGGGATTTACAGCACTGAAGTAACTGAGGCAGCATGAGAAATACTTTGCTTGCTTGGTCTCATTTTCGATGCTGTAGCTACTGAATGCATAACTACCTGATTAATGCAGAGATTTTAATCTTCTGACCCCCTTGCAAACACTTATTAATTGCACTCATAGATTTTAAATTTGTAGAACTAGAAGGGATAATTATGATCCTGTAATTTGGTCTCTCCATGCAGCTGAACACAAATCTTTTACTAAATCGGTGGCTTTATTCCCCTCACTTTAAAAGTGTGCTCCTTATTTAAGGAATTTGTTTTCTAGCATCAATACCCAGTCATCAAAATTTCTCAAAGCATTGTCAGACTTGTTGCTTATACTATTATTAGGCTGATACTAATCTTCACTTCTTAAAAATCAAATGAGCAGAGCTCTTAGAACAGCCTCAATATAGAGCACGTTCTACCATTTACAGATGTTCATCTTCCATTTGCTTTTTAACTTCCTAATTTCTCTTTAACAAAGAAAACTTTGTTTGCTGTGCAGTTTGTTTGCTGTTGTTTGTCTTGTTTACAAGGTTGCTAAGTAACCTGCATCTTCTCTTGCTCCAAATTTTTGCACATATATCAAAGGTAATTTTAACCTTTTTGGCTTGTATCTGATATAAATTTTTGCTTGGTTGATATTTGCTAGAACTCTTCATCATCATCCTCACTACCATCATGGCATCCAGATGAGGATTCCTGTTCCAGGAGAATGACCTATACCCTTTGGTCCTGGGCATTGTTTGGCCTCACTGGGACACACATTAGTCTCTAATCTTTCTCTCTAGATCATGTGAAGAAAATACAGAAGTGGAAAAACAACCACTATCAGCACGTTTTTCTCTTCCCTGGAGGAATCTTGCTAATGTGAAGTAGATTTTAAGACTGTTCAGGGTTCACCAGTCTCCTTTTAGGTATCTCAAGTCAGATGTTTGAAATGTTTGCAGTCTCCCAGTTGATAAGGGGCTGCTGGCTGCTCTGGATTTCCCCGTCTCCCTCAGAAATACCTGTTTAATGTTAAACCTTTTATATCTGAAGAATCACTGTTCTCTGATGCTGATGTTTGCAGAGATAGAATGAAGTAAGTATGACTTCCTGCTAAAATTGTGGGGGATTTAGTATGTTTGTTCTTTCAGTTCAGCATATTTGTATATAAACATGGATTTGGGTCAGTCTTCCCCCTTCTCCCTCCCAAGTTTTTCTATCATGTTCCTATTTGCAGGAATTCCTTTACCACTGGGTGCCACTGTTTGATAGTTCTTAACATTTGCTTCAGTGAAGCCCTGAAGAAACTCTCCCCTCACTCTTTGGACTTCTGATTTCAAATCAAGGCTCAGTTTTCATGTGGCATCACATGTTTCAATGTAGTAAAACTTGATTCAAACAAACTTGCCCTGATTTTTAATTTAGTGGCCCACACTGGTGGGTCTACAACACACTGATGGATGCACTCTAGCTACAGGGAGTATAAACTGATCTTACTTGCTTTTCTGCTCTTAAAATCTCTTTATAAAATGTGTCATTCCAGAATTGCATATGCATCGCTGTTGACCCGTGTATAAATGAATTGCTTGTTACCTTTGGAGATTAATCTAGTTGCAAACTGTGCTGTTGAGTGCCTTTCCTCAGAGGCATAATTTCTATTACCATCTCCTGAAAATCATGTTACTGTGCTGTTATAATTACCTATGTAGTGTTTTGGTGAAAGTTATGTGTATATTGGGTTGTATGCCTTTGCCAGTCACGATTTATTCCTTTCAAAGGACTGACATAGATAAGAGGATAGCAGAGTGTGCACGACATGCTGTTGTTCTGCAGGGCAAAAGTCACTCAGGGCCTTTTGGATGAGAGGTGTCCAAAACACTGGGTCTTTTCCTTGCCATCAGAATGGCTTTCCACACCCCCAGCCCTGTCTTGGGATTTAGATAATCACAGGATCCTGAGCAGAATGAGTATGAGGAATATAAAGTCCATAAAAAATATGTAGAGAATTTAGGTAAGACCAATGATCTAAGCTGCACAGTGTGCATTATCTGCTGTTAGTCCCAGACTGGAACCGTGGTGTTACAGTGGGTGGATCACAGACCAGGATTTAGGGAAGATGAGAGCTGTTCAGTGTGCTGCTCTTCATCCTGTGTCATTGTCTTTTCTACTGCCTGTATTAAAAATTAGATGCTAAGTAGCTTGTTGCAGTGAAGGTCAACATCTGAGTTTTGCTGTGTCTGACAAAAAGGGGACCTTTTGGAAGGTCTCCATCTTTTCCTCTCTCAGTGTTCTTAAAGCACCTTGTGTGCAGACCTCTTCTTGCAGCAGAAAGGGAGAGGCACTTTCTGTCTTCTGCCTCTCATTCCACAGCTGCATTGACACCTCTTCAGCATTTTAACCGAACTAGAGAAGAAAGAAATGCAGCTACTTAGAGCTGGTCCTTTCAGCTGGTTTGAAAGCCAGTGACAGAGAGTTTCCTTGCAGATCTTGCAGCCTGAGGACGATATCTTTATGATTAATACAAATTCCTCTAATTGGGGTTCCTGGGTTTTTTAGTGGAAGGTGTGAGGCCGTGTGTGTCTTCTTGCCTCTCTTTTCCAAGTAAGCCAAGAGGAAGGAGCTGTTCTGTCCTCACCAGCATTGCTCTCCTGGCCTTTGCCTCTCTGGGGGTCAGGGCTGTTCCTTCCACACCCAGGACTTGACTGAACTTCAAAGCCCTGGAACAGAGACTGCCTGGTGCTGTTTAAACTGAATGGGAGCCATGAGCAGCTCTTAGCATTTGAGAGAATTGTAACTGTGGAGCACTGCCCCAGATCTTGCACTCTGCCTTCCTTTAGGTGTCAGTGCCAATGCAAACACCTTTAAAATGACCCTTTTTCTTCTAGTTTCTCATTTAGTGGACGTTTCATCTGTGCTTTGTTGATGTTACTCTCAGCAGTACTTAAGGGAAGAAAATGAGCGTTAACTGGATTTCCTTCAAATTTTGAGTGGGGTTAGGTCATTTTAATATTGTCTAAAGTGACAACAGGAACAGCTTCAGGAGCCAGCAAGCTCTACTTCTTTCCATATCCTTGACATCACTGAGATTGCTTTGGGCTGCCCCAATCAAGTGAGCCCTCTTTCCTGAGAGAGTTCTATGTGGTCTGTCAGTCCTTTGGCAGCCAGGGAACTAATGAAGCCATGATACCTAGTGTCAGGGGGGTGCTGTCCTGGCATGGGATGGACAGAACTTTGTCAGCCAAAGTTCTGGGATGTGGGATTTTGAAGTGCACGACAAGAGGCATCGAGATTGGCCTTACAGAAACGCATGGTAGTTTCTCAGATGCTCTTCTCTTTTATGTGTGGAGCTGTAAACAAAAGCCAGATGCCTGCTAAAGGGTTTAAAAGGTCCATGATGTTAATTTTGAAGAACAGTAATGCAGTAAGTAACCTGGTAGCAAGGTAGTACTCACTGGGCAATCCCAGGTACATGCTGCCCTGAACATGTTTGATTTTGAGGCAACTGAAGACACTACTCTTCAGATCTAGAAGCAAAGCTCTTGTCACTGGGAAGTGGCAGCCTATTTGAACAAAGAACGAAGGGCTGGGAGGAATTGCAGCCACCAGGACCTCTCTGGTCCTTCCCTCTCCCTCCACAGGCAGTCTAGCTGTGTTTTGCCATGGCATTAACTCCATCCTCCCTTTCAGCAACAAAAGACACTGTAAGAATCAAATTCCTTTGTTGGTGTCTGGCTCGAGCATCTTGGCTGGGAAGAGTATTTTGTACTCTGTTTTCAGAACTCTTACTTTGAATTAAAGGGTGAATTGTGGGAAGTTATTAATGATATCTATAATCAAGAACTAATCAAGTAAATCTCTCTAGTCAAGTGCCTCTTACTGCACTGAGAGCATACAGATAAAGATGATAGCGGTATGAGCTTTCATGTGCAAACTGTGCTGAGGTGGTGCCTGCAAAGCACACTCTGCATTTAAGTAGCTCTTTTACTTTCTACCCAAGCAAAGTGGTGCTTGGTCATGTAACATCTGAGCAGAGACATGCTGAAGAATTTTTATTTCAATTCCTCGTGGAATTGGAAGGGGGAGAGTAAAACAATTTTTTTTTTTCCCCAAGAATGCCTTTGGGTTACTTGTAGCAAACTGCAAGTCTGCGTGGTAGTTTTAAGAGCTAAAAATGTAAGTCTTAAAACAAAGTGATGGTTTACAGTACAGCTCAAAACAGATGTTGAAGCTTTTTCGAGAATAAAATCTTCAGGAGGTGTTCAGTGTTTGAGCTAGTGCTCCTGTGGAAGATACTAGTTCAAGAATTTATTAAGGTAAAAAGGAAATCACGTGCATTTAGTCTTAATGTAACTTTTGGATCTAGTATAGTCTATTATTTTCATGTCCACTGGTATTTTTAGGCATTTATTTATCTTCTTTTTGTGGGGCCTCAACTCTACCTCTGCTTTCACAGCTGGAAATAATTATGGGAATAATTTGAAGGGTGAAAATGCCATATATATGTGTAATAATATAAATATATGGTGTCTCACAGGAATTTTTATATTCAAATTCCATATGTAGAGGGTGATTTCTGGTATGAAGAATATCAGATAGAAAATAAATGCAGTTCCCTGAATGCCATATAAACATGGGAGGGTTTGGTTGGGTTTTTTTTGTGAATTGCTTTCTCGTGTGGGAGCCCTGTTGTAGCAAAAACTCTGGCAGCTGCTGAATCCTTGTCTGGTGTTGTTAAGATATCTGTTGAAAACACTGTCTGAGTTCTCTTTGTACACGTTTCCATTGTTACTACTGTTAAGGGACTTCTGCTGGAAAAACCCTCTGTAGTTAGAATAAAAAATAAATAACACTGGAAGCAAAGGTATCTGCTGGCCACGTGCCCCTAGATGTGACTCACACTTCTGGCATGCTCTGGTTTGGTTGTATCTCTTCAGCAGGACCAATTTTTGAAGGGTGTTTTCTGTTTTCCCTAAATTTACTTGTGCTCCAAGGAAATTAAATGAGAGAGTTGCAAGTATGTGACCGCTTGGTCTTGGCTCTTCAAGGCTGAGGTACTTCTTAATTACTCTGAGAGCATCATTTTGTCTAGAAACATTAAACATCTGTCTGGGAGGATGCTTGAAGTAATTTTTCTACAGAGGCATTTATTTGTCTAGTGGGATGTTAAAATTGTTTTGCAGTTGTTTGAGAGGTTAAAAATCATCTTCCATGCAGGATCCCCAGTTTATTCTTTCTCTCTGTGGATCAAAATCCACATGTACCGAAGAAGTTGTGGACAAAGACTGTGCGAGTTACTCAGGCACGACAAGGTAGATAAATGCCTTTGTGCTGCTTGTGCAGCAACAGCTAATTCAGCAAAGGCACTGGGAAAGCACCTGCCAAATTAGTGGGTGTATTAAACTTGAGCCAAGTTCAGCTAAAACATCCCCTGAATCCAAATCTCCTTTATTTGGAGCAAGGTAGCAAGGAAACACAGCAGTGGATTGTGCATTCTCAGTCGATCATGTAACAGCAGATGGTTAAAAGGAACCTCTTGGATGCTCTTCAGGCAGCATATTCCTGCTAAGTGATTATTTGGATTATTAATGTCCCACTGTAGCACCTAGTGATGATCTGAAAGCAGCTTTATGGGCTGTGACTTTTGTGGTGATGAGCACTAGAGACTCATGGAATTAATAATGTTTTAATTGTTATTGCTTGAACATTGATTAAACTTGTTTAAGGACTTTTAAGGGATTCTGTCATTGAGCTTGACTGGTTTAATGGTGTGAGCCTGCACCTCAGAATGATACTCTGGGGATAAAGTGCTCTGTTCCTGTCTGCCCTTGATGTGGTGAATCCTTTGTGCCTCAGTTTCCTTTTTATATGACACTTGCCTGTGCTTTTGTAAATGTTAGCTTTGACAGGGTGTGGGCAGAGACCATATCTTAATCTTATCTTAATTGTATTGGTAAATATGACTTATATTACACAGTGACTGTGCAGAACTTTGTTGGTGGCCACCAGCCAGGCTGAGGTTTGCAGAGGGTGTGAGAGAATTCACTGAGTGGGACCTGGGTGTCCCATGTTGCTGGCTCTGTTTGGAAATCCTAGTTGAAGTCATTTGCAGCTTAATCACACATGGAAAGACTCTTCTCTTCCCAGGGGAGTTTTTATTCATTCATGTTTGCTGCTAGTAGAGTTATGTTACAGTAGGAAACCACGATTCCTGACCTCTGAGTTGAATACATGTTTTAAAAATAGTGATGGGACAGAAGAAAGAAGAATAAATGGACTTCACTTTAAGGGCTTGCTCAAACCAAATTGATGTGCTGCAAAATACTGCACCACACTATGAGAAATGATTGAATCAAATTGTTTTTTGGGGGCTTGTGTCAAGAAATTGTGCATTGTTGATGGCAGTTGTAGAGTAATTCTGCCTTTTTCATCTCCACCTAAGCAAACAAGAATTATCTTGAAGAAGCAGCAGGTTATTTTTGGATTTACTTTAACAGAGAGCCATTGATAAATGGCTTCTAGAAGACTCACAGACCCATCAGTGCAACAGAACTGATAGAGAAATAAAGCAAAACAAATATTTACAGAGAAGGTTTATTTTGGGTGGAGGTTGGATATGTAATATTTGAGTTATTTTACTTGTAATAAACCTGATGTGAACACTGAGGAAGAATGAAATGTTATGTCCTTGTGTAAGAAAATAACTGCAGCTGGTTTATTGACTGTCTGAAGAGAATAGACCTCTACAAATGTTAATTAACAGCATGGTGCAGTGTGGTGTGTGTTGTTGAGGGGTTTGGTGTTTTTTTGTTTTTTTGTTTTTTTGGTGTTTTTTTGGTTTTTTTTTTGTTTTTTTTTTGTTTTTTTGTTTGGGTTTTTTTTGGTTTTTTTTTTTTTTTTGTTTGTTTGTTTGTTTTGATTTTTTTTGTTTGCTTGTTTTTTTTTTGTTTGGCATGCTATGGAACAGTGAGGGGTCTGAGATGTGAATTTGGCCAAGGGCCCCCAGGATGGGCTGTGGTGGAGGCTGAGGGACCTGGGCTGGCTCAGCCCAGAGCAGAGGTTTGGTGGGACCAAACAGCAGCCCCCGTGCCTGGGAGGTGCTTCCCAAGGAGATTGACCCAGACTCTTCACCAGAGTGCGTGGCTGGAGCATGAGAGGCAGCAAGCTGGAGTTGGAGCAAGAGGTGTGTAGGTCTAAGGAAGAACCACCATGGAGAAAGGCAAGAGGGACCATCCACAAAGGCTGTGCAGCCTTGGGGAGTTTCAGGGTCTTGCTGGGAAATGTCCTGAGCAACCTGCTCTGATCTCACAGCTGTTCCTGCTCTCAGGAGGAGGTTGAATTACAAGTCTTCCAAGTTTCTTCTGACCTGTTTTCCAGTGATCCCCTATATTTGGCATATGTGGTGATATCTGGTTGCTTGATTGAAGCAAGGAGGACTCTGAAGGGTTGACAGAAGTATTCTTATTGCATGGTCAGTGTCAGTAAGAGGTTTCTGCCATGTACAGCAATACATTTCCATAGTTTCAACTGTGGGCAATTTTTACAGTCATTTCAGAGGTCCCTGTGAGACCTGACACTCCCACATAATTCAAAAAGTTTTCATATGAGCTTGCCTTGAAGAACTCATGAAGGAGCCACCCTGAGAGCAGCTCACACTGGTGAGCTGTTTTTCATTGAAGTTTCTCCACAGAAATTTGATGTGTGAGATGCAGCACCACTAAAACACAGTTCACATCATCTGTTCTAAATGAGAAGCTGAAAAACCTTTGCCAGGTCTACTGGACACATTCAAATCCAGAGTGTCCTTCTTACATCTGCTGAAAACTTCCATGTTGTTTTGCTTCCTCACCTGTAAGCAGCTGCAGCTGGGTGATGATGGTACTGTTCAGTTTTAATCTACTGAAGTATTAAGTGAAAATCTTTCTGCTCTATCAAGTGGATTTGATCAGACCTATGCAACAGTATGAGAGTCCTACTGAAAGAAGATAGTTCAGGGATTAAACTGCAGCTGAACAGAGGTTTTGTAGGCCATGTGGTGAGAAAGGGAGGGAAGGGCTGGTAACAGTGGGATCTGAATTAAAGCACATATTCAGCTTTTACTGGAAACAGCACAGCAAATCCCAGTGATTCTCTGATTTATCTCGTAGCCCCATGAGTGCAGTGTGCAGCATTCAGCTGTTCTGCCAGTCAGGAGAATGGAAGCCTCTCTCCTTTTCTTTCATGTCCCATTGATTCATCTCTGTAAACCCACATGCTGTGGGATTATTTTTCGGGGTCTGTTTGAGGGGCCAACATTTCATCAAACTGACAACTGCAAATTCTGGGTGCAGGTTTTCACAACAATGGAAAGAGACAGAATTTCTCTGAATGCGCTTTGTATTGGATGCTGGTCATCTTGTGAGTGGTACTTTTTAATGGAAAGGGGTTTGAATGGTCATGTATGAATTATTTGAAAAACATTGTTTACTTGTCAGCTGTTGATTCAAAATGTTGTGATTTGATATGTAGATAAGTTTTCTGTAGCAGGATAGGAAAGTGCCACTTTTCCAAATTAAATAAATCATAAATTCATTGCCTTCAGGTCTGGATTTCTGTGGCTTTTCACTGGGTGGAATACAGCCTTTAAGGAACAACCTCACCTAACTTTTTTCTCCTCTACTTTTCCACTCAGAAATCAGTCCCCCATCACAACAATTGCAGATCTGGCAATTTCCACATGGAAGCTTTTGCTCGATACAGTTCAGGGTTTGCTTATCCACAGAGGTGTTTTCTCCACAACTGACATGTCACTGACAGCACAAAATGAGATTCTGCTTTTGATACACATTCACAGTATTTAATATAGTCAGTATTTAAAACGTCTTTAGGTCTCAGTACTACTGATCCAAAAATGTTTCATCTGAATAGGCTTATTAAAATCAATAAGGGTCTTCACACATTTAAACAGAATTATTTGTTAAGTTCTCAAAACGGGGGAAACTTGACTCCAAGTCACTGGATGAAGGCTGTTGGAGATGCCATTGTTGAAAAATTGCTGCTATTTAAAAACATGCTACTGATGTTTGCTCTGAGAGCTTTTACTTTCTACAGACAAAACTAATCCAGCAAAAGCATGACTGTTGCCAATGTAATATGCTGCCTTTGTGGTTTAGGACATCCTTAAAAGGCCTTTCAGTGTAGATTCACTGCAGTTTTTCTTGTTTTACAGATACTGTGAACAAGGACACTGAACCCAAAGATCCATTTCCCATTCCAAGAAAGATTATGGCTGAACCAGACTACATAGATGATGACAATCCTGAATTAATTAGACCTCAAAAATTAATTAATCCTGTGAAGTCATCCCGGAATCATCAAGATCTCCATAGAGAGCTGCTTATGAATCAGAAAAGGTAAGACTAAAAACCACTGGTGGCATCCTCCCACCCCAAAAACACAATTTGAGTTTTAGTTTCATCAAGATGACATTGTCCCCAGATCCAGAAGGCACTGTTTGTTGATTCAGATCTTGTAAATTGAAAGACTCTGATTCTTAACCGTGGCATTTATTTCTGCTTGAATTTCAGTGCAAAAGCTTGCCTTAGAAGGCTTCTCATTTTGTTTTGTAAATACTCAGAGGGTCAGTTTTGAGAGGAAGTAGTTCAGTTCTCCTCTGTTACATTTCATATGAGTTACCTGGACACTTTAATTTGTCTTGTACTCTTAACGTTACCAAGTATTTGACAAAATTTTGCTATTAACAGCAGGATGATGAAATCTGTGGGCTTTCACCATTCCCAGTGCACTGAGTTGATGAGGCCACTTTTAAATCAGAGAAATCATGTAGTTTATTTCACATGAAACTGTTCTCTACTTATTTGTTCTGTTTCACAATGCAGTGTGATAGTCTGGTGCCTGCTGTGCTGCTGCACAAGTGTTTCTTTGTATGTTTTGCAAATGCTGCCTGCTCCTCTCTGGGATGGGATGCACAGCTGTTGCTCTGTATATTGCTTTTAGAGATGTAAACAACCATGTCTTCATTTCATCAACTTCAGAGACACAAGCACCTGGCCCAGAAATAGCTGAAGTTCTGTTAATAAATCTCTTCAGCAACAGAGAAGTCATTTAGAAAACACATTAAGAAAATAGCCACCAGACCACCTGGTGGAGGAAAAGACACTTTGCCTGTTGATGCTCCTTTGTTTAAACCAACAGAAACCAGCTATGGTATCAGTTGGTGATTTGGTGCATTGAAGAAACCCAAAATGCACTTTTCAAATGCAGGGTATGGGGATCTAAAAAACAGAAGTGGAAGAACAGTATTTCAGAGTGCATTTGAGCAGAAAGCTGGTGGTAGCAGCCATTCTGACTTTTTGAGACTCAGGACTTTGATAAAGAAGAGTAAAAAGCCATAAATTTGGCTACTCCAGCACAACTAGATTTGTCTATTTGGCAGGAAGAGTCACATCATGGCAGTTTTTCTCTTTCTCTCTCTCTCTCTTTTTTTTTTTTTTAAAGAGAGAAACTACAATACTTTGGCATTGTAGTATTTTGAGGGGAGAAGGGGTCTTTTTATGTGTAATAGCAAAATCCTCACAAAAGCTGGGCTTAGAGACTTAATTCTAAATGGATTGCATACACAATATAGCATTTCTTTAGTGAGAAAGAAGGAGAGATATTTTACAGAATGCCAACTGAATTGGAAGAAACTGGCCTAAATAGGTATTTGTCCTATTTTTTGTTAATGGGATTAAACATCAAAGTCAGTTCCAGGCACCAAGAAGTTTATAGTCATTGAAAGAAAAATAGTTGAAGTTTCCCAATGATCTTAATCTGGAGAATGTGGAGGCTGCAATAAATTAAGACTATTTTTTTTTTCTTTTAAGTTTATGAAAGCATGCAGCACTTTTAAATAGTATGGAGTTCTTTTCTTCTAGGAAAATATCCTATTACACAGAGAGGTTGTGCAGACCTCAATACCCTCTCTTCTCTTATTTTAATTTTGATTAGCTGCAGCTGGTAATTTTAGATTCTTATTTATTGGTGCAAAAATAAATATTTTGAGGATTTTCACCAGCAGAAAAATTGGTATCTTTTAGAGGAGGGTTAGTCTTCTGTGCTTTTGTCACTGTACTGGCTCTTATAGGAGGCTTTTCAGTAGTGTAGATATTAGGCTCTCTTCTGCTTTGTTACAGCAAACTGTCAAATGTGTGGAGGACTTTCAATGTTCTTACAGGAGTCTGTTTAACATGCTCCTTATTGTGTTGCAAAGACTCAGTGTAGACATCAGCAGCTTCACTTCTTGGACCCATCAGCTCTGAACAGCCAGAAATGGATGTTGGAAGATACCAGCTAGTACTGGTCCAGTCATTCTCCATGCCCACTGTGAGCAGTGTCTGTCAGGTCTAGAACTGGTATAGTTATTTACGTGCAGAAAGGGTAATTATTTTGGGGAGAGGAAAAAAAAAACAAAAAAAAAATGGGTTCAGGTGGTGCTACCTCAAGGCACTGGCCACTTAAATTCTTTTTACTTATTAGGAATCAACCTCAGCTCTGCAGAATATTGGTGCTGTCCCTTTCAGAGCTTTTAACCCTATCAGCTCTCACTTGTGTCGTCACACACTTTGCTTCCTCTATATCAAAGTGTTAGGATTTGTAATTTAACCAGAACAGTCACCAGGAGGTGATACAAGACCCCAGTTAATCCAGTATCCACGAGTTTGTTGCTTTTCCTTTTTACAAAAGAGTGGAAACAGGATTGACTTTATAGTTCTGTTACAGATCTGCCATCCCCACCTGATTGGATTGAGGGGTTGTATTTACTTGTAGCTTCTGCAGGTTCCCTTTGTTACAGCACATCTGCACCAGTCTGTGCCTCTGCTTTTGTTATGAGAAAAGCAGCAACAGTAATGTTACTTAGCAGCTGCTCCCTGGTTTGTGGCTGTTTTGACTGCTGAGTGCCAGTGTGGAAGCTTTCACTCACTCTGCTCTCACCAATCCACTAGTAGTAGTAGTAGTAGTAGTAGTAAAAAATGACTCCAGCTTTTCCTGCCTGACTTCAGTTTAATGTGCTAAAATGCAATTAAAATAGCATGAAACATAAAATATGAACAGAGTCTTGTAGCTTCTGTTGCACTCAGGCCATGAGATCTATTATGAGAAATAGGGAGCAGCATTTGGTGTTGCTAAATATTTGATTTTGCTGTCAGGGTATGTACAGGGATAGAGTGTTGCATAATATATGGAGTCATTCCTAGATGCCACCATAAAATGGCATTTTAATGTTTTATTGGACATGCTGTCAGATATGCATATTAATGAATAATTAGGCAACCACAGATGTATAGCAAGTAGGAAGGGTAAAAATACACTTTCTGAAAGCTTATTCAGATTATTGAATTTCTTAAAGTTGAAATAAGAATGGTTGATGTTAAACTTAACGCTGGATGCTTTCACATAATCATCTTCACAGGAAAGACAACAATAACAAAGAAAAATTTCAGATCGCTCTGCTCTGCCTTAAGTGACGCTAATGCCTGAATAACAGGGAGAGCTTTGAATCTTATAACAAATTTTGAAACCATCATAGCATTACAGAGATAAAAGAAATAGCTGAAGTCACAAAAATAAGTAGGAGTGAGTATCCATGTGTGTGCCCATATAAATAACGTCATGCATCTTCCCAAGGAGTGAGCTTTCTCATTCCAGAGTAGCTGGCTTGGAAAGCAATTTGTGCTGAACAGGCTCAAAACATTCAGTTCATGCAGCACCTAAAGGCTTGTCAGAGGGAGAATCCTCCAGGCTTTGTCTGGTCTCCAAGGTGATGGCAGCTTTTTCATTGTGGATTTTTGTTGTCTTAGGCTCTTTGTGATGTTTAGTGTAGCCTGGGAGCTCTCACTGGAAATAGCTTCACAGCCAGGCATGGGGAAAGCTGTCACATTTTCAAGGAAAGGAGAGAATCCATGATTTCCAGGAGCAGTGTGACAGACCACTTTTTAGTTTTGTCCATGCAGACTTCTGTGGGCAGAATAGCCTGCACAGGACTGTCTGAAGGCAGTCCTTCTGTGTTATCAGCCACCAAGCAAATTCTTCATGCCCAAAATTTGTTTTTTAGCTCTTATAGTGTCTTGATCTGTGATGTTTTTTTCAGTCAATTCTTCTGGAATCAAGAGAATACAGTGAAGACTAAAGATGAAAGTTAATGAAGTATAGAGGAGAAATACTGGCATGCACATTAAAGGGAAATATCTTTGGTGATTATGTGGCTTAAATCTAGCTTAGAGTACTGGTTAGAAATCAGGAAAACGTCTGCATGTTTTTCCTTTTTAATTTATATCCCAATGTATATAAATAGGCAACTACTTGATTTTAGTAAAGCTGCCTGCAATTCTGTGTGAATTCCTGCTAATTAAAACGGATCTCTTTTTTCTCCCCCTACCCCCCCATGTAATTTGAAGGGATCTTGCACCTCAGAACAAACCAGAGCTACAGAAGGTGATGGAGAAAAGGAAACGAGATCAAGTTATTAAACAACAAAAAGAAGAGGAAGCACAAAAGAAGAAGTCAGACCTGGAAATAGAGCTACTGAAACGGCAGCAGAAACTGGAGCAGGTAAGATGAGGAATAACAGACATTTGCAAATCTGCATCTGAGCTACTCACCTGAGGATCCCTTTGGAGACAGAAAAGAAGCAGCAGCCAATATTTGGCATATATCCCCTAATTAAATTCAGATATCTCTTAGGATAAGTCAAATCATACTTTTTAATTACCAGTTGTCACTTAATGTATAGGAACTGCATATGGGATCTGCCTTTGGTCAAATGAATCCTGCTCCAACCAACAGGAATGTGTGTGGAGCACTGATGCTATTTAACCAGTGAAGCTGTGGTGATTTAGTCAATTTTTTGTAGTCTGTGATCCACTAAGAATGGCTGTTAGGCTGTAGTACATCAAAATTACATTTAATGAGTTAAAATCAATTGATTCTCCTGGGTTATGTAAGAAACTAGATAATATTTAAAAGATCTTTTGTAGTCTTAAAAATGTGTGAGCCCATTGGTGTTTTCAAGAGAAAGAAAAAGTCCTCAGACCTTGTGCATGGAGATGATGTGGAGTTGGAACTCCTTGTGGTGAGGAGTTTTGCCAGGCTCAGGGCCAGCCAAATGTCTCAGTGCCTCTGGAAGCACTTCATGTGCCTGAGAGGAAATATCTCTGCAGTGAAACAGCTCATCAGAGAAGTCACTGTGCATCGAGCAATGCATTTATTTTAAAATAAATGAATGCCATAAATAAATACTTTCAAACAGTACCTCCTGTGTTTCTCAAAAGAAACCAATTAAGCCAAATAATTACTGTTAAAAATTACATGTAATCCAATCATTACAGGTTTTAGGGTTTTATTATAGGTTGGAGTTTTTTTTGTTTTAATTAGATTTAGAAATATTTTTGGAGAAAGCTATTGTATTTTTAAGTGTATCATCCTGTCATTTTTCTTATCTCTCTTAAGGGCCAGCTTTGAATGGTTCAGCTTGTGGGAAAATTTGATTTGAAACTGAGCCATCCAACAGCGATTATGTAGATTAGAAAATTCTGTTAGAAGATGAAAAGCCTGCCCATTGCAAACAGTGTGTGACTTTGTAAACATCACAGGAATGGCATTAATTGACAATGTGACTCATGGAGGGACAGTGTTGTGATTTATAGAAACAAGGCATGTCCCTTGTTGGTGAACCTGAGACAAAGGAGAGATTATTTAGGTGAGCTGTACGTGGTCCCCATTAATCAGGGAGACCTTGTTCTGTTTAAAAAGGAAAAAAAAAAAAACAACCTCCTTTCAGGCACTTTTGTTAGTTTTCTAAAGGTTTTTTTTTTTCTCTCTTTCTACCAACTCATCTGCCTTTCCTAAGGATCACTAAGCAATCCATATTCTGTGCCATGTGTGAGCCTGTGCTGGATGGGCACTGCTTACATAGCCTTGCCACACAGAGACTTTCCATTCCTCACATGGAAATTTCAAGTGTCTCCATAAGCAGAAGCTCCAGCTTGGTTAAAAAAGTCAGTGAATGGGCTCTCAAAAAGGAATGGCTAAGAGCCAACGAGGATTTTTGGGTTTTTTATTGCTTTTTGTGATAGGCAAACCAGATACTCTTAAAGAGGCTCAAGTTAGATACTGAACTTCATACCTAAACATTCAGAAATCAGTTCTGCAGGTGTGCTCAGTAGTAGCTGTTCACGTGTTCTCCCACAAGGCACATTCTTCCTTGCTCTGTTGTAAAAGCTAGAGAAGGGAATTGCTGTTGTTTCTTTAATGAAGATGTCCAAGAATTTCTTAAAAAATGCTTCATCTTGTTCTTGTACTGGGCTTGCAGAGTTTTTGTCTGTCTGGCAAAGGTGGACATCTGGAACAAGCTAGAGCCAAGCATTTGAAAAGATTTATTGTTTGTGAGAACAGATACTCCCAAAGAAAGGCAATTTTATCTTTTCCATGAGACAAAGAAAGGAAGCAATTTAAAGTTTGGCATGGCGTTATTGAAACCTTTAGTTTTTTGTCTTGCATTTCAGTGATATGTTTTCTATACTTTTTTTTTTTTTTAACATGTGATTCCTTTTTAAGCTGGAACTGGAGAAGCAGAAGATACAGGAAGAGCAGGAAAATGCACCTGAATTTGTCAAAGTCAAGGGCAACTTGAGGAGGACGGTCCAGGAAGCAACAGAAGCACCAGACTCCTAGAGCCAGCGCCTGCTTAGACTTCCAGCTTTCCTGCAGAGAGAGGCTTTTGCAAGTTGTCTCACATTTGCCCCTCAAGAGGGAAAATAACAGCTGACACTTACTGAAGATGAGATTTTTAATTCCTGGGACGTGTGGATTAAAAAGACAGTATCGTAAACAGATCGACTTGCCAAATACAGTCCTGAGATCAATGGATAAGGAGTGTCTTTGTCAGTTCAGTGTCATGGACCAGGCTGACGTGCTTTCTCAGAGATTTTAACCAGGGATACTAGAGAAACTCCTTCAGTGTTGCACTGCTTTAACTCTTGTGAGCCTCATTTAGTGGAGATACACAGATTATATTTTGCTTTAAAACAGAACAAAAATCCTGCTGTGATATCAAGCTTTGCTGCGCAGGTAGATTTCCTCCATCTAGACCTACAGCTTCTGTATATCCCACAATAATTTGTGTTTAGTTGGATTTTTTATTAAATTTAGGAGGATGTGAGGTGTGCTGATTACTGCTGCCCATTCCCATTAGGATAGGTAGGTGTGGGCAAGATGAGAATGCTTAAAATTCACCAGCAGTGAAAAGTTAAGCAGCCTTAAAGCCCATTTCTTGCTGTTTGGCATGTAGAATTTGGGCTATGAAAGAGCGAAAATCTGATGATCCTTTCACAGGGGGACTCCAGAGGCTGATATATCTCTGAAAACTTACACTGTTGTGTACAGGCCTGTGAGGTGCTACCTGTGAATTTACCTCTCAAAGCAAAATGATCTGTCTTCTACTTTTCATGTATTGAAATCCTGCTTACTTTGGTGTTGTGGCCTTTCTCCTCCAAGGACATGCTGAACAGAGTACAATGTTAACACATCACTTGGTAGTGTTTGAACTCATTTGCTGGAACTGATCTGCCATCAGTTCCTACTCTTTGCTTGCAGGCACTTGTTGCAGTTTCTGCAGTAGAGAAGTGTTTAAACCAGACCAAACCAATTACTGGAATCTACTGAAATGGATTTTTTTCCCTAAAATGGGGCATAAAAAGAAATTAATTTTATCCCATCCTTCATTCAGCCTCAAGAAAGAAGGGAAGTGTGTTACCACTGAGACTTTGGGTCCAATTCTGTCATCTTCTGCCTTTCCACAAGTTGCCCCTGTGACTTGCCATTACATAAAATATTGCTCAGCTTGCAAAGGGATGACAGAATCTAATCCTTCATGCTTATGACTACTAGTTATCCAGGAAAGCCTGGGATGAGGAGTGGGGAACAGATTGCTCCTGTAGGATTATAGAATTGGATTCTTATCTGGTGACATTGGGTGCAGATACATCTTCACAATCTGGGGAGAATTCCTCATCTTCCTTGGTCGGAACAGTCCTAGCTCTCACTGAAACTGTGTTCATATATACCTGCTGAGGATCTAATCCCTAGCTCTTGCCTTAGGATGCTAAACACAATAATTTCTACTTTGTAATTACATTGAACATAACTGTTTGAGAACACTTTTTATTAATATCAGCAGTGGCATGTTTGTATTGTAAAGGTGTGGTGGAGGGTTGTTGCTTTGGTTTTTGTAGTTCCTTTTGCCTTTCCTATAAGTATTGGACATTCTAAATACAATTTCAGATTAGCACTTGGGACAAAACACTCACAATTAGAAATGTTTCCTAGATACAGACTTTAATTTGTCAAGGCATTTTTGTGAGGACATAATCAGATTGAGGGTAAATTGAATTGTGGTAAGCGTATTGCCATTGATTTAGACTTGCAGTGTGACTCACGTCTGGAAGATTAAATGTGAAGATGGTCAAACAGACTGTTCAGATTATGGACATACAGAAGACAAAGGCCAAATATAAGACTCTTCCATGTATTATCTCAACAAAGGAACACCCTGAATGCTGCAGGTTCTTTCCTCTCTCCTTCCATTCTCCTGGCAGGAGAGGATCTTCTCTGTCAACACATCATTCCAACCCCTGCACTGATTTTGTTTCATGCTGTGGAGACAGTGCTATGTCCGAGCCTTCCACGCCCCACTCGTGCTTCATCTTAGCTGTTCCCAGCCTACCAAACATCCTCCCTCTTGGTTTCAGCTCCACATTAACCTTCTGCTCAGTATGGAAAAGTCTAGAAGTGAGTGAGGAAACCTTCCTCTGGCTTGAGCTAACCATTTCATGTTAGCCATTTCCCCTTGGTGATCATGGCAGTCTTACCACACATGCACAGTGAAATGAAATCAGTGGCACTGGGAGGGGTGGGGGACAAAGACCCCCCATTTGGCTTCAGTGGATGTGTTGGATTGGGCCCTCAAGGCTGAAGGCAGTCTGCTTTCTCCACAGGTTAGCTTGTGATTCAGGGTAGAGTTTCTGAAACACAGGAGGCCAGAAAACTCCTTTGTACATACAGCATGAAGTTATTTTTTTGTTTTTCATTGGAATTAACTCTCTGTGTGAACAGAACATCAATGTGTGTGTTAGAACATCTTTGAATCCTGCTAATCTTTTAGTCTAGGAACCCCAGCCACCTTCATATCAATTTTGACAGGCAATAGCTTGTATTTGAAGTCAGGATTGGGCAACCCTTCAATGGGTGGCCAGTTAGTCACACCACAAGTGTCCTGTGCAGCTACTCAAGTAAGAAACTGCTTGGCAGTGAGCATAAGCAATTCCTGCTCTGCCCTTCAGCTATATGGGTTTTGAAGCAATCCAGGAAATACTTCAGTGATCTGAAAATTGCTCACCACTTTGTACTTTTTAAAAAACCCTTGCTTTTGATAGTATAGTAGTAAATTTTTTAGCATTTTTGTGGCTTTAACATTCTGTTAATATCTGCACTTGTTTGAGTGTACATATATAAATATATATAAATATAAAAAGGGAGCCTTAATGGATTTGTTTTCATAATTTAATATTTTTTGTATTTGCTCTTGTATAATTGTTTTTAACTAAAGGTATTACGAGAATGAGGGTGGAATACTTAGAACCAAAGTTATGCTTAATAAAATCTACTACATGCTTGGTGTATGTGGTGGTGTCTGTCATATCCTGCCAAAAACAAAACCTTGGGGGCTGCTCTGAGATACCCAGATTGTTTAAAATTCTGCAGTGTGGGGGGAAGTATCAAGATCATGATGACTCTTGGTTCCTTAAAACCCTGCATCCCTGTTTGTATGTGCAAAAGTTGACAGAAGGAGTTTTCTGTGTCTCTAAGCAGTATTATCTTTCAAATATATTTGAATCAGAAAGTTTTTAATAGGACTGCAGCTGTTTAGGTAATCCAAGGTGAGGCAGAGCACGAGGGAAAACTTGTGATGAGAGTCAGGTAATTGTGGAAATCATTCCCTATTAATCCTTGGAATCATCAGCATTGCAATAGCTCCATTTCAAATGAGAATGAGAGTAACAAGCCTGGTCTTGGGATCAAGTCCTACAATGCTCCTTTTAATTTAGCCAGTGCTCCAATGTATGGTTCTGGTAGGAAAGACTTGGGCATGAGAAAAAAGGTGCAGGCACAAATGACATGCTTGGTTAGGGTCAGGCAGCTTAGTGCCAAAGAGCAAAATCCTGTGTCAACAGCAGATAGGGAAGGTAGCAGGGGATGGACAGGGCTGGAAGAGGTGTGTGCCATCAGTTCTCCACAAAGATCCTCAGCTTGCACTGCTGAGCCCTGGTCAGCTGGGCAGGTGACAGTGGAGGGAGAGCTGGAGAGGAGCATGGGGTGAAATGAAGTGGGGGAGGAAGAGAGCAGTGAATTCAGAACAGATGTCAGGAAATGCTTTTTTCCTTCAGAAAACTGCTCAGCATGTGGAATGGGTCCTGGCAGTACTGCTGATGCAATGACGCTGGACCTGCTCCAGGAGCTCTCATATGTGGGGGAGGTAAAAAAGAACAGAGAGTTAATAAGGGTGAGTTTCTGTGGCCTGTTGGAGATACTGCCCTGTGCTCTCCTACCTCAAGTGTAGCCAAATGTGTTCTGAATTATCCTTTGATACTCACTCCGGCTCAAGAAAATGGTGAGGGCATGTGGTCTGTTTTTGTAGCATGTCCAGAAGAAAAGATGATCCTCCTTTTGTCTGTTTTTTTTTGGATTGCATTGAGCTAATAGGTTTTGTCATGTGGCTTTGCAAGCACCGGTCCATTGGGGGCTTTGCCTGTGTTCCTGTGGCCACAGGCAGATGGGTTTTGTCATGCCATAGCTGTGTGGAAAGGAAGTACCTTGAGGTCCCTTAGCTGCTCTTACAGGGTCTGTGGATAGTGACCTGACTTGTGGTGACCAGTTGCACTTAAGAAAATAACTGGAGACCAAAGACCTGCTGCTGTGCAGTTTCCATAGGATCAGAACTGATATTTATAGGGGCAAGAATGGGAGGGCAAGTTAGATTCTCAAGGCTTTGTAATAGAAAGAGCACAAACACTTGATGAGATATGGAGGAGTGGAAATACAAGATACTTTTTCCTTCCTCCTGCCAGTTTAAACTGTTTGTGCTGTTTGGAATCTTTCATCTGTCAGAGTAAAGGTTTGTGGTGCTGTCATTGACATTAAGGACGACTCTCCTCAATGGAAGTGGCAGAAACCGTGGCCAGAGGAAGTGTTTGGTGGTAGTAATAGAGCACAGATGTCCTGACTGTCAGTCCAGTGCTGTTGTTCCACAGCTTTTTGTTTTGGCATTTCTTCAGACCTAGGTGAGGGTTGCACTTGGTCGCTCCCATGGCTGCGGTGCCTCTCTGAGGTTAGCAGGGACTGCTTCTGTTCTCTGGGCTGATTTTGCTGGACCTCAAGTACATGCATTTGAGCTGATCATCCACTTTTCATTGATGTCAGAGCAGAGCAATCAGCCCTGTGGAGTGTAGTTGCCTGTCTCTGGAGGAGCCCACAACACCTGACTTGGAGGGAACCTTGTCCGCCTTGCAAGAATTCTGAAGCTGGGCAGTTCAAATGCCACCTCCAAACCACCCACTCTTTTTCATGGAGTTTTGTGCCCCAGGATAGATGAGGCACCTGGATACCTTTAGTAAATTTGACCCTTCGTGTCTGTGTGGTTCCTGATGTTATAAAGAGCCTTTCTCTGCAATGTGCTCAGCAGCTCTGGTGTTTGGTGCCATGGCATCAGCCCAGGTGCTTGGAGGGGACATGTGGCCTCTGCATGGGGCTACAGAGAAGGGACCTGCCCCAGGCCAAACACTGACCAGCAGGAGGGGAGGTGGCATCTCCACTGTGGTGTGGGGGAAGGAGGAGGATGTGAAGCACCTGAGAGGGGGCTCCAACAGCCAGAATTACCCACTGCTGTAGCCATAGTACTTAATTATTTGAGTAATCATTTTCGGAATTAACTTCCATTATGCATCCAAGTCTAATCTCTCAGGTGGATAGCATGATAAATTTTACACAGATTGAGGCTGGCACATGGAAACTTCAGCCTGATTAGATGAGAAGGAGGAACGTTTCTTTCCCCCTCTTCAGCTATTCAGAAACAAATCTTTAATAATGCAATCAAAATGCCAAGTCTACTTTATTGTGCTCAAAAATTCAAGAGCGCCCAGAAAGCCTAAGCCCCTTAGTGGGGTTCATTTAAGGTAGGTGTTGCTTGGTATAGAAAAGCAAAGGGAGCTGCCTGTGGAGTCAGGACATGGCAACCCAGCCCATCTGAAATGGTCTCCCTGAAAGAGGGGTTGTTTCCATCTGGTTATCTGTCCTTTAACTCTTCCTTTGGTAAATGAAGTCCAAAAGATTCTCTGATGAAAAGTTGATCAGGATTTTGCTTTCATCAGTAGCAGCAGAAAAAGAGAGAAACCCTTTAAATTTACACTGTTAAACCTGGAACATCCTTCATCACTGTGGTTGTGGGTCATAAGGGGTGGTTTTCTCTAATGTGCAGTTTGAGCTCTTGTCTTCATGCAGCTTTGTTTTGGTGCTAATCCTTTCAGTGAATTCTGCTCCATACTATTTCAGAGAACCACCTTCATAAGCTGAGCTCAGCAACAAGTGGGTTTGGGGAATTTGTGAAGCCCAGTGGGCTCCATACATCACAACCTCTGGTTTGTTGGGGAAATTTTACTCTCATTTCTAATACAGATAGAATTAACTTCTTAAATACCAAGGAGTAAATTCTCTTCAAACAGAGATCTTGCATTTTTTTATCATTTTCTTGTTGCAAGGGAGTTGCTTCTACTTTATACCAATAACTCTATTCCCTGTGTATTAGGAAATTGTGATAACTAGACAAGAGGTGAACTGCAAACTACCTACAGTCCCCTTTGCAGTTAGACCCACTCAGTCCTGGTGCTGGAAAGCAGGGGTTTCTGTCTGGGGATGAAAAAGGAGGTGCTAGAAGGAGGAACAGACAGTGGGAAGGCAAATGCCTGACTGATGAAGGTTTCCACCTTGTACCCAAGGTTAAACTGTGTCTCTGAGGATGATGCTCACAGCCTGTGTCTGTGTTCACATCTAATGTACCATGTGCCTTTTTATTTCCCCTGAAGCCTCATTGTGGTTTTGATTCTTTTCCTATTGTTTCCTTTCACCCTAAGCTCTTCCTGCCTATTCAGGCCTCCCTGCCTTTGGATTATTTCCCAGGGCTGGTTTGTAATGAAAGGCATTTAATTAGCGAAGAATCCTTGGGATGGATCCTGAAGTGGGTGTTTGAGGCTGACTGCTGCAGCGTGGAGGGAAACCCAGCCTGAGCCCTTGGTTTGTGGGGAGTGGAGATGGGAAATACTGGGTATACAGGGACCAGGAGCAGGTGGGAATAAAAATTCTGAGTGGCTGTCTGACAGCATAAATGAGAAACCAAGATAGACATCTCAGAGCTTTTATCTCAGAGCCCTATTTAAAAAGGACTGTGATGAGAAAAACCCTGTGGGGGTGAAAAGGAGAGTGGCAAAGTTTGTTCCTTGATTCCTTCTCTACTGCCCCGGACCTTGTGAGATCTCACCTGGAATGTTTCATCCAGCTCTGGGGTTCCCAGCATCAGGAGGACATGGAGTTGCAGTGAGTGCAGAGCAGAGCACAAAGATGATCCAAGGGCAGGAGCATTCTCTCCTGGGAAGACAAGCTGAGAGAGCTGGGTTTGTTCAGCCCAGAGAAGAGAAGGCTGTGAGGAAACCTCATTGTGGCCTTCCAGTACCTAAAGGGGTCTTACAAAATTGAGGGGGAGCAACTTTTTATGTGGGCAGATAGTCATAGGAAAAGGGGGAGTGGTTTGAAACTGAAAAAGGAGAGATTTAGGTTAGATGTTAGGAAGAAGTTCTTTACTCAAAGGGTGGGGAGTCACTAGAACAGGTTGCCCAGAGAAGCTGTGGATGCCCCATCCCTGAAAGTGTCCGAGGCCAGGTTGGATGGAGCCCTGAGCAGCCGGGTCTAGTGGGTGACATCCCTGCCCGTGGCAGGGAGTTGGAACCGGGTGATCATTAAATTCCCAACTCAAGCCATTCTAGGATTAGCAAGAAGCCTAAAATACACAGAAGCAACGCGTGGCAAACTCAACTTGCCCTCCTTAAAGCCGTGAAAGCCTCTCTGAAGGATTTGCGGAGCAGGAGTTTCCTCTCCCAGGTCCTCGGAGAGCAGCTGCCGGGCCGGGATGCTCCCGCAGCCCCGCTCATCTCGCACCGCCTGCTGCCCTCTCCTGGGCAGAGCGGAGCGCAGCGGGGTCCCGGGCTTGCCTCTCCTGCCCCCTCCGAAGCTTTCCTCTGAAAACACCGCGGCGCTGAGCTGTCGAGACTGAGTGACTGGTGCTTTCTTGGGGAAACGCGTTATTATTTCCCGATTTTTTCCGCTAAGACATCGCTGATTCACCGTGTTTGAAAGCCTTGACTGAGTGTGTTTCAAGAGCTCGGTAACTCAGGAGCTGGATTCACAAAGGGTGTTTGGTGTCCTGAGTTCAAGTGCAATGGTTCGCCATGGAGCCATCTGCGATGGCTATTGTGGAGTCTCCGGGGCTATCCACCGGCAGCTCCCTGCTGAGATCCAAGGCGCTCTCAGGACAGCTCGGAGATGGGATAAGCCCGAATGTTCCAGGGTTGTGTTTGGAGCAGCCTTCTCCAGTAGCTGGTCCTGGACAGCCACCACTATTGCAGCCTGGGGTCATTGCAGAGGATTTACCTCCTGCTGCAATTCCATCAGCAAGCATGTCCCTGTGCTATCCCCCCTCTGCTCTCTTCCACCACCTACACCAGTGGTGTAGCAGTGGTGTTCATCCTGTTGTCACCCCAGAGAGCACTGATGTGCCCTCTGGGGCCTGGCAGCCCTTCCCAGCAGGAGAGATACCCCAGCCAGACCCTCCCTCTGCCCCAGGGAAGGAGTGCCATGGGACCATCAGAATGCAGGTGGGGAGAATCCTCCATTCCCACATATCCCACTCATCCGCCTGCGTTTGCCATCCTAGTTTCCATACCTACAACTTATCTCTCTCTCTACCCATTCAAACTCTCTCCTTTGCTTCTAAAAATGTCCCCCATCCTCAGCTCCATCCTCTTGCTGGCAGCAGACTCCTCCTGTTGCTATAACAACGAGCAGCAGCCCAGCCAAATTGGCCAGACCCTGCCACATTTCCCTGCCTGCATCCAAATCACCTCCCTAGGTGTGAACACACTATTCTTCCTCAAGTCTTTGCCATCTGCCTGCAAGGGGGGGATTGCTCCCTTTGGGGGGCTGCTGGCCCTCTGCACCCCCCACGTGCCTCCTTTTCCCTCTGTGCATACTTTGCAGCCCTCCAGCTGGGTCCACACACATGACCTGGACCATGTTGACTGTCCCACATACCCTCTGAGATAAAACACCACTCTTTTGGCCCATAAACTCCATGCAGATTAAGTTATGAATAGAAATGGGAAGAATTGCTTGTAATACATAGGAAAAGATGTGCCTAGGGATGTATCCTGGTCTGAAAGCTGGAAGGTGTGTCTAGCACAAAGGTGCAGGAGAAAGAATTTTCTTCTAAAGCAGAGTCGCAGGGTGTCTCTGCTCTGTGGCCTAAGCCACACATCCAGCTCAGAGAGTACTCACTGGTGCTGTGTAAAGCCTCTCTGTTACTGCAAGGGTGCTGTGGGCAGAGCTTGCTGATCCTGCAGAGAGCAGGGAAACAAGCCCTGCCACCCTTGAGAGCCCTACTAGCAGACATTCATGGTGGCTTTTGCACCCTGGATCATGAGCTCCATTTAAAACTGCTTTCTCCAAGCCTTTCTGGGCTGGCAGCAGCAGACTGGAAGACACAGGTGGAAATGGTGAGTTCCTCTCTGGCAGAGAGAGTGTGGCACAAGGCTCCTCATCCTGAGCTGCATCTCTGCTGCCCTTTGCTTGGGCAAGCTGCTGTCCCAGGGCTCACCACAAGGATTTCTAAGCTCCCTGCTGAAAAAAACCTAGACATCAAGAACCTTGAGTACTGTGTTCAGGAAGGGCATTGAGGGGCTGGATTGTGTCCAGAGAAGGGCAATGGGGCTGAGGAAGGGTCTGAAGCAAAAATCTGATGAGGAGCAGCTGAGGGAGTGGAGGATGAAGAAAAGGAGGCTCAGGGAGGGATCCTATCACTACAGCTCTCTGGAAGGAGGTTATAGCCAGGTGGGAGTCAGGCTCTTCTTCCAGGTACAGAACAGGAGGAAATGGCCTCAAGTTGCACCAGGGGAGGCTTAGATCAGATATTAGGAAAACTTTCTTCACTAGAAGGTTTTCCAGCACTGGAATAAGCTGCCCAGGGAAGTATTGGAATCACCATCCCTGGAGGCATTCAAAGGATGTGTAGATGTGACACCTGGGGACATGGTTTACTGGAGGACTTGTAAGTGCTGAGTTAACATTTGGATTCAATGATGTTAAAGGTCCTTTCCAACATGAATGATCCTATATCCTCTGCCACCTTCTCACCACAGGACAGCTCAAGCTGTTGCTTTACCTGTAACATTTTCCATTTTCCATTCCTAGGCTGGAGGCCAGGGCAAACCTGGGGGTTTCACAAAATGTATTAAATAGTGCTGCCTCCTCTAGTGAGTGGGCTGGCGAGGTTCTCCTCCAACATTTTTTGTTTGACAGGCAAGGTACATGGTACATGGCCAAAGAGACCATTTGAGAGTTTGTTCCCTAAAAGTACCTTTGTGTGCATTTTTAAATTCTCCAGCCCCTTAGTAATTTATATCTCACCCTCACTAACTGGAGTGAAATCACTTCAAACCCAGCAAATTGGAAGCTCTTTAGAATACTTATGGCAGTTTCTGCTCCTTTTAGCAGTGAACTGTGTTTGCACTCTTGTCTGCAGCTGGAACTACATATCTGCTACTGTTAATTTTGGAGGGTTTTGTGGCCTCAAGTGCAATATAAACTTACTTCTTTATATATGGAGCTTTGGATTAAAAACCTGTTCTTTCAGTTCATCTTGGATTTCTGGGTTCAACAGCTCCCTTACTCCAAAGCTACTGATCTCTTCTTTTTTAAAATTACTTTTAGGTGCAAAATGTTTTTGGCTATGTGTCCAGATGGACTTTTCACACAACCTGGTTTTGATAATTGGGAAAAGGCTCCAGACAAATGTGAGCTGCTACTGCCACTCTTCCACCAGGAGGAAACATATGTTCTTCCTGTGACCCCAGGGGACAGTGCCCCTTTGTGCTGAGCTTTCCATCCTCCAAGGAAGCAGTGAGGATATCTTTAATGAAGGTGGTAAATGTTATGGGCTCTCTTACCAAAGAGAGGTTTGCTCCCATAACTGGAGACTCCCAGCTGCCTTTTATTGAAACCTGCATGGCAGGTCCAGGCTGTGCAATCCCAACAGCAGCAAGCAGCCCCAGATGTTCTTGTCCTCACCTTGGTTGAGGAGCCTGCTGCTTCCCAGCCTAATATCCACCTAATATCCACCACCAGTGGTGCTGGCCTGCCTTCCTCAGCATGGGGATGCTCCAGAGACAGGGACAAGAGCAGCTGGCCCAGCACTGACATGGCATGCCCACAGAAGGTGGCTCTTGACCCTAGTTGACTTATCCAGTGAAATGGAAGAAATTCCAGTAGCAGATCACCTTGGTACCAGAGATCCTGTATCCCCTATTTTCTCCGGGTAAAGCATCATTCTTTCATTGATAGGAATGCGTGAAGGATCTTGGATTTCCACCTGCCATTTCAACCCTGCCAGGCTACATTAAGTTGTGGTTTTCTCAGTCCACGTATTTTTTCTATTCACAGCTTTTTAGTCATCCTGGTACATAGGCTTGTGCATAGAGGAGCATGAGAGGGAATTAAGGCTCAGTATCTTGAATGTCTTTTTCATCCTCTTGCTGCAAGATTTCAGACCTGAGCAATGTTTCTGAAAAGCTGTTTTTATAGACCCTTGTCAACAAAGTTTATGCCAAAGAAGTTCTCCAAAATTTGTTTGTTCTCACTTTGAGTTGGATTTGTGCAACCAAGCATTCAGGAAAAGATAATGGCTTTTTTATCAGTGGTTATTCTAATTCCTAAAGATTTTAGTACTATCTGCTGCATTTCATTCTGGATTCTAGGCTGAGTTTGTAATTGGATTTTTTTGCCAGTGAGTTAATATGCAGCAATGATGACATCCCTAAACTTAAGCTAATATAAAATTGAAGATATTTGAAATAGCTAAGCTTCCAAATAAGAGGAAATCATCTAAGAAAATGCCTGCATAGTTTAATGATGCTATCCAGTAAAGGCATTTTTTACGTGCAGCTCCCTCAAAGCAGCTCTTTTCATAAAGGCCAGTATTCAGCCAAGGAAGTTTCAAAAATCACTCATTGTCTTCAAAATGCCATGATCATCTCAAACGTGGGAAGGAGGGGACTAGCAGACGTGCTTGATCCTTCTTCCAGCCATGACTGACTGATAATTGTTTCACCTCTTTTGAGGTGGGGGTTATCTCATGGAAAGAGCACCGAAGGCAGTTCAGAAATGTCTTGGCTGATATTTAAGTTCAGAGATGTTTGCATTACAGGCATGTGAATGTCAGAGTTTTCCAGGAGGTGCTGGGAGTGGTGCTGGAGATGTTTGTAGAGGGTGCTGTGCACACGAGGAGCTCCAGAACTCTGCATGGTGTTTAAATGTGACTGGAGCCCACAGCAGCACCAGCAGAGCTTGTGCAGTGTGAGGTTTTGTGTCTGTGCCAGGGGGAAACTGCCTCAGGATAACTCGTTAAACAAAACAGAGTAGAGGCAGTTGTTTGGCTCATCTCATATGTGTAGTTTGTTCTTTTCCTTTGTGCTAAAAAAAAGCTTTAATGAGTGGCTTTGTGGCTTCATGATGGGCCACTTTAACAGTTTCTTCTGTAAAAAATTAAGCATTCCTTTTTATGTATTTTAACATCCCTTTTTTTTGTAAGGAGGGTTGAGGAAACGTGGTGTTGAGCCTTATTCAAAGTCGTTAGTACTCTTGAAAATCTACAAATGTCACATTCCCTGAAGTTCATTGTTTTCATTACATATCATTGTAGCAGATAATACTGTGACCTATGTGTTTAATTATTTTTAACCTTAGCTTTCAAGCCAGTTAATTGTGCAGTTTTATTTTCCCTCAATTAAGTATGTTCAGATTTGTTACATCCCTCTCCCCAAATATTTTCTGTGTTGGTTAGCTGGAACATCAGTCACTGTGAATGCAGAGATGCACAGGCCATCCTCAAATCACGCATGTGGGCTCCTTATCGCTTTTACATGAAATCAGTGGACAGAGGAAACCTGACCCTGTGTCTTGAATGGGGAACAAAGAGCCAGGAAGCTCCTGGGTTTTATTCTTGGAGCACTTTCTAGCTCACTGTGTAGTCCTGGCCTCCTCCTCAAGGCTCCAATTCAGCCAAGCATCGCAGCTCTTTGCTCCTGGTGAGAGCCTGAGCATCCCACTGAGCTCGGTAGGAAGTCAACAGAATAAATGCTTTTGTGCCTGGGTCTCAACGTTCTGGTACCAAGTGTTCTGGTGTCAATGTGTTGTGCATGTCACGTACCCAGAATGGAAAGAAATGAAGGTGCATGAAAAATGAGAGTGGGTATCTGGGTTTCTCACTGCTCTTTGCAAGCTTAGAAGGTGAAAATTAATGAGATGTAATTAAAACAAAAATGCAGCGTGCAAACACAAGTCCAGAGCACCAATTAACCTGACATCTTGTCTGTGGAGTGAGAAGATATGGATTGAGATGCCATTTTGGCTGATGTATTGTTCATACAGGTGTAGACCTGTGGAGTTAACATCTGTTCTTTTACACTGTGCTTAAAAGCAGAGACTCTGATGCTCTGTGGAATGGGTGCTCCAGGGAGCAAAAAGAAGATTACACAGAGCTCCTGTGAGACACAGGTCCAAGGGATGGGGATCCTGCTCCTGGGATCCTTCCTAGGTGTGTGCAAAGAATGTGGGTTCCTCAAGCAAAAAAACCACAGGCTTGTTCTGGCACCCAGAGTTTTCCCTCTGCCCTTGCTCTTTGCCTGGGCAGAATAATGAGCTGCCTTCAGGTATGATTTAAAGCTGGTCATGGTGATTTAGGGATGGAAATACCCTTACTTTTTAACATGATTTTTCTGCCTCTAAGTGCCACTTTGAAAATATATTCCCTGCTGGTTAAAATTAATGAGGGAGTCTAGAAGAAGGAAAGTAGTGTTCAAAATTCTCTGCTTTCTGAATTTTGGAATGTTGCCTGGGAATATTTCTAAATTTTGGAAGCTTTTTGAGAAAAATCTGTAAAACTGAAAAGCACGAGGAGAGTTCAGCTGACACGGGTTATTTTTGTGCCTAGCTAATGAAAATCAAATAAATACACTTATTCTCTGGAAAATCAAGCCATAACATGACACTGGCTGAGATGCAAATCCCTCTCCCTCTGTCTTTTGGAGGGTCAAGAGCAAGACCTTTCATTGGCAACCCCAATCTTATTTGTCTGTCCTGTGGGCCTTGTCTTATCCCATCTGTTAGCCTGGGTTGGTAGCATAATCCAGGTTGGAAGGGACATCTGGATGTCTCTGATGAACCCTAAAATAGGGGCCAGCTTAGGGGAGGTCACTCACAGCCTCCTCCAGCTGGGTTTTTCTTATGGCACTGTTCTCAATGATCCCCCTGGGTCCATTTTGTTGCAGGATATTCTGTGATCTCCAAGGAGAAGATTTCACTGCCTTTCAGATCAGCTTTCTGTTCCAATGCTTCAGCACATTCCTCACCCTTCAGCTGGGTACCTCTCTTGTTTTTCTGGGTTCTTCTTTTAGGCTTACTTATGTCAGGGCATCAGCAGATTTTAGTTGCCTGATCATTGGTGTCTGGTCCCATTTTAAGTGCCAGTAGGGAATGTCATCTCAGGTAAAGCTCTTCCCAGAGTTGCCTGGGAAGTAGAAATAGGGACAGCTGAAATTATATGGCAGCCCAAGCCAAGAAAATATTCCTGGTGGAGACCTCCATGCTGTCTGTGGAGCCCAGCCTTTCCAAGCCCAGCAAGGATCAAACCTTCTCCTGCCTGATGAGCTGTTCTGCCCAAGGCTACAGGTAAAGCTGAGCTGGGGCTCAGTCCCTGGAGAGCTGGACAAGGCATGAAGGGGAGGAAGGTGCTGCCAGTCCATCATGGTGTGAATTGGCAGAGCTGCTGTAATGGTGTTCCATTGATTTTGGCTTTTGAACCAGTTGAAACTCTGGTCCATTATGAGAGGAATATTGTATAATTACTGGAGCTACAGCCTGAGGAGGACATGACAGTCAAAATCTCTTTGTACGGAGTTCTAGAGATTTAATACAAATAAAACATCTTGTGTCAGTATTATAATAACACAGATATTTAATGTATAATGTTAAATTTATGACATGGCCAAAGGGTTTATCCTCTGATAGGTGGCATCCTCAGCTGTATGAAGGGCTGATGGTGTGGAGCATGATGAATAGTCAAATGAGCTGCAGGGGACAACCACAGTCAGCCAAGCCATAAATTTAAGCTCTTTGTTCTCTGCTGAGACCAACCTACAGCATTTATATAGAAATATGACATAGGTGTATATCCTACCTGAAAAGGAGGGGTTGACAACACTGAGATTTCCTTGCACAGAGCCTCTGTTTTTCCTGCCAGAGGTACATTGCAATAGACACAAACATTAGCATTTTCTGCTTCACAAGGCAACTGCTGCATGGGGAATTTTTCATCCAATAGTGTGGAAATAAAAAATGTTTGACAGAGGCAGAGCCTGAATGGCATGTATGAATAATCAAAGGCACCAGCCTGCATCTGGGGTTTACAAAATGGTGTAGCACACTGAAGTTTTTTCTACACAACCTCCTTGAAGCTTGAATTCTTGAGCTTCCAGACTTCTCAAGGCCCAAAGGCACAAAAGAAAAAAAAAAGGATGTACAAACAGAATTTTAAATAAAGCTCTCTCCAGAGAGGAAACTAAAAAAGAATGAGACTTTTCTCCTGTAAAGGGGAAAAAGAGCTGAACACACAGGTCCTTTGTTGCATTAGACCCTTGAACTTCTCTACAGGTGCTTTCATTTCCAGTGGCTTTGTGTCAGGGTTGCTAACACCAGGAAAAAACAATGCAGGATTTTATCAGTCAGCTTCATTTTGAGGGAGACTTCCAGGAACTAGAAATCCTGCCTAAGCTGTAACTTTTGTTTTTGTAAAGCAGCAGAACAGAGTCTGGAGGAAGGGCTCCCTGTGGAGTTAGTCAATGGAGCACTCCCTCTACTCTGGCAGAGCTGACAGGAGACCAGCCCAAGGAGCTGGTGGTCTGTCTGAACCCATAAACTGTTGGACACTTTGAAATGCTTTGTATCTTGGTCACCAAAGCTCTTGCTTCTAGCCTAATTATGTAAATCCCAGTCCTGATGTGAATGGCCAAACTACAATTTATCTGTGACCTGGGTCTTGGCTTTTAATTCCTAATAAAATCCCTGGAACATGAGCATGCATCCAACATCACCACCCAGGACATTTAACTTTGGGAAAGACTGCCTGTGTCACTCTTCAGAGAAATACAATTGAATGAGGGTCCTCAGTTGGGTTTGATCCCTGGAAATCCTTGAGGGATTTGGATACTTCATGAGGATTTTTAAATTAGGAGCAAATATATAGTCCCTTGTTTATACATATGGCACCTGCTGCTCATTACAGGCTGGAGACTTAAGGGACAAGCTTGTTGTGGTCAAAAGCCTTCAGCAGAAGTGCTCAGACATCTGAGGGTGATCCTGCCCCACTGACCTGCATGGGATGGAGCTCACTGCAAGAGACAATCCTGACTACATGCAAACTTTGAGTAAGGAAAATTAAAGTTCAAGGAGTCTATAAAGGAAAAAAAACTTGTCCACAAGAAGAAGTTACAGGTAAGCAGCTGGTGCCTAAGTGAATTTTGCAGAGAAACTGGCTGGTTTCAGCACACTAAGGCATTGAATAACCATTTAAAAGTGTTTTTTTTTCCTGAGCTTCTGGCTCAGCAGATGAATGGGAAAAAAAAAAGAGAAAAAATGAAACAAAGAAAAAGCTGCTGCCACCTCAAAGTACTCTGAGTTTAAATATCTCCTGATGCATTGCCACATAAGCAGTTTGATCCCTGACAAATAAAATAGTACCTATCCTTGGGAAAGAATGTAGGGAATTATTTTTCAGGAAAACTCTTTTAGAGATGATTTGCATGCTGGAGAGGGGAAGTAATCTCAGTTGTGCAATTCCTAAGGTATTGCAAAAATGTCATGAGATGTACCTGTGCACTAATGATTCCCAGCACTACAAAGCAGAGTGAAAGGAATAAGGGATCAGCCTAAGAATGTTCCTCTGGGAAATTCATTGCTCTGTGATGAGCAAGAGGCTTTAACCCTTTGAAAATGCTTCTATTATATTGGAGATGTGAAAAATGTTCCCTGCACAGCAGTTCTCATGTGACAGCTAACAAAAAAATGGGTCATATTGCAATACAGAACACTTGTTTAATTGCTGCTGAATAGAATTTCCTTCTGGCCTGGAATTAAAAATTACTTAAATAAGAGGATCCTTGGGGATCCCCTACTGTTGATACTGTTTTATACCTCTCTTCCTTTCTCCCATGTCCAAGGGATAAGGAAAGAATGGGCTGCTGCCCTTCAGCTGTCCTGACATGGGATTTGGTCCTGCCAAGCTGTTGCAGGGTGTCTTGGGGTACAGCAGGCACCAGCAGCCAGCCCTTCCTAATCTAATTCTCCTTCCAGAAGCAGAAGAAGTAAGGACCTAAAATTACTGTTTCCAAATATTCAAAAAGAAATCAAATGGTAATTAAAAATTCATGAAACAAGCCTTAAAAAATTGCTTGAAAAACACTCAGTGGGATAGTTTCATTTTCTGCCTACAATTTGTCTACAGCTATAGGGGCCAGACACTTTGAAAATGATGGATAAGATGTCTATGCAGTCATGTATGGTCAGGAGGCAGAACTATTAACAAATATGCCAAATCTTTCTGAATACCAAAGGATTTACCAGTTATTTGCATACAGCCCTCAGTTTTGTAGAGCTGTTGGTGAAAAATAGGGAGAAGTGTCTCTGGAGAGCCTTTCTCCATGGTACTATGTTCCTAGGGAACTCCTGATAATTCATCCTTTTCTTCTCCATGGTGGCATCTGAACAGCTTCTTGTTGAGCCTAAAGCACATGAGTAATATCTGTCAACACTGATTACAGCTTTACTGCTGCTGAGACACTGTAATGTCAATTCTTCTTACATTTAGCTTCTCAATAGCCCCACTCTGAATTCAGATGTTTGCTGTAATTTAATAAAATACTCTAACAAATACATTTGTGTCAAACAGAAGTGTCCTCAGTGGTAAGTAATAAAACACTTAATCCAGCTGCAGAAGCATGAAGTGTAATATTTCCTATAATCATTTCCTTTTCTGTCTAGCAAGATGACCCTAAAATCTCTCAGAATGTGTTGAGCTCCAGTGTTGAAGCAGTTCTGATTTGCTCTTCATCATCTAATGAGTATTTTTTTTCCTTCTCTGGTCTCCAGTCTGAAAGGAGAAGATATAAAAGAGTAAATACTGTGCCTATCATAGCACTGAGTGATCTCAGCCACACATTGTTCTGTTTGTTTTAAGCAATTTAACACTTTCTTTGTCTTTCTTTTGATTTTTTTAAATGCTCACAAATTTGGAAAGACAACTTTTAAAAATTGCTTTAATTTCAAGACAATATATTCTGCTTTGATTTTTAATTCAGTTAGGAAATAAATATAATCTTATGGAATTAGAGCAAGAACATCTTCCCCCCTCTTTCCACTGCTTTTTTTCCTGCTCCATTTTCCCATATGACAAATTACTGCAAAGTATCTATTAACTGCCTGGACTCCAGATCCTGGAGGAACACTTTCTGTTTCACCCTACAGCTCATAGGAAGGACTGGAAGGGTGTTTGTGTTGTTGGATTGGTAGCAAGTTGGAGATTTTTCCTTTTTTGATATTTTCTCCCTGGAGCTTTTAAGCAAGAGAAAATTTTCAATTATGAGCCGCAAATAGCAAACACACGAGGATGCAGAGAAGTGCACCACAGAAAGGTGGAACATCCACTGCTCCAGCTGGTATTATTAATGACTGCTACCAAGGGAAGGGGCTGTGCCACTTCCTCTCATGTTTTATTGTCTTTGTCTGGTGCATAGAAACTTCTTTCCTTTCTGTGCTGTGGCAGATCCTCTCCCAAATCCTCATTTAAAATACATATATTTAAAAAGCAAAAAACGAGCATAAGGAAAAAAAAAAGAAAGCAAAGATACCCAGAGGGATGCACTGAAGCTAAGCTTCAAAGCCATTCCTTCCCTGCTGCCTCCTGTGACTCCACATTTCTCAGTTATGGAACACCAGGGCTCCATTTGACTCGCTGCCACCAGCACAGTGTGACCTCCCTGTGTTTATTTGGGATGAAAGAAGGGTCTGCCTCTCAAGGGAGAGCAGGTGGAGGGACCCAGCCTGGCCATGGGGTTGTGGCACAGGCTCCTGGCCAGGCCAGGCTCAGCACTTGGCTCAGCTCAGACACCTGCTGCCCTTCCCCAGCACAGATCCCCCATCACCCACGGCACTGGGGACCTGGAGGGCAGCTCCTGGGACACAGGGAGGGATCAGCTGTGCTCAGCGGGCTCCTTCTCCTGCCACCAACGTGCTGGAGCTGCCAAGATGTAGTCAAGCAGATCAGAGGGTTTCAGACAAGCTGGAAAGAAGATTTTTAAAAAAGAGCTACAGTGGGAAATCAACCCCTCTTCTGCTTTTTATGGCTATAGCACATTGAGTATTATTCAGCAAGAGCTGGTGGTGGTTGAAGGAGATGGGAAAGCCCTCAATTTCTACAAAAGCATATGTTCTGTGGTTTTGATCTCCTTTATTTTGCCAAAGGTGGTTCCTAAGGG
>VZTT01052640.1:3860-17515 GCA_013400855.1 Buphagus erythrorhynchus
CTTGGAAAAAAAAAAAAGGGGGAAAATAATTTCTTCTATGTACTTAGACTTTATGAATACCATTCCTACCGTTATTCATCAGTGATAAGCATATCCTACCTGTCAAAACAGCACCTAAATGTTTCATTATTCATTTATATCCTGTGAATCAAGAATAGAAGTGTTTCAGATGATAGCTGTTAGTGTGGGCTACCCAGGGTTGTTTAGAAATACTCTAAACAAACTGGCATAACTGATTCTTTATATGTCTCTAAACNACAGTGCTATGGTCTACACAGTGGAGAGCAGCTACATGCATGGGATAGAGCAATATTTTAAATAGATATATTAAAATTAAGTGTAAGCTGTGTATTTCAGAAGAATAGCAAGAGAGCAATATGAGAAATATGGAACATCACAGGAGAGTTCTGGAGGTTCACACTTCAATCATTCCTAGTAGCAGTCACCAAGATGACTTGGGGCTGCAATATGGGACACAAAAGTATTGATTAGGAGATCTGGTTTTGTTCAGCCCAAAGTAGGAAAGGCTAAAGGAGAATCTTACTGATGTCTTCAACTTCAGTGTATGGCTGCAGAGAAGGTGGAATCAGCATTTTCTTGGCAATACACAATTTTGTCCTTGGCAAAAAAAGGACAATGGGTAAAAACTGCAGTGACTGATATCCCAGTTGAATATTCTAAAAAGTAATTGACAATGTCTGTCGAACAACAGAACAGGTGACTCAGAGAGATCTGAAGAAACCTGATGCATCTGACTGAACTAAAAAGCAATATCCAGTGTCAAAGTCAACCTTATTCAGAACAGTGGGTCTGACTAAATGATTTAGGGAGATACCTTCCAATTTCATCAACTCTCTAATTCTAGTCTGTAATACACACATCTCTTTTTCCACTTCCTGCATTCCTTACTCAAGTTTTCTGAATGCTACTCCCACATCTTTCTGCTTTCTCACAGAAACCCCAGACATGAAGCCACAGAACTAACACACAGTTATCAAAATGGTCTAATGTCTTGGTTTGAGACAGTTTAAAGGAGAACACTCTGGAATGAATTGCCTCTCTTCATAGGTTCAACCAATCCCTTTCCACCAACAAGGAATGAATACAAGCAGATGTAAGTGAAAAAAATAACAGTTTACTAACAAGTGAAACAGCAACAGTCAAGAAATTACAGCAAATAACCACCAGATACAAAACTGCTGGGTTTGCCCCAAGGCAGTCTCTCTGAAATGAAAAGAAACAAAAGAGAACCCAAAAAGGAAAAGCCTCTGCCTGCACTGCTTCAACTCTATAGTAAGAAACCAAGACCCAAACCAAGTGGCCAGAGAGAGCTCTGCCTGAGGCAAAGATGAAAACAAGTGAAGCAAAATTCATGTAGCAAAAGAGCTGAAGCTGCCTACCAGAGCAGACTTTAAAAAGGCCATGATATTGTCCCCGACCTCACCATTCTGTTTCCTGCTGCACTGCAGGTCTTAGAAGACACAGTAGCAATTTTTGGGCACAGATGTATGTGGAATACAGTGACTTTTTGGGTTACCCCAGGAAAAAGTAGTAAAAAACAGTAAACCTATGATGCCTGTACCTGAGAAGCTGATCAGAAATAGCTGTGATTACTGACTACAGGCAGACAGCTATCCAATGCATTTTTCAGACTGAGCTTGTCATCTGTTCTGACACTCTGCACAAAGTGAATTACCTGAAGTATTTCAGACTGTAATATGCATGTAAAATTTATACATAACTTAATTTTTTTTTCAAGGTTGTATTAGTGTCTTCCTTGAAAACAGGATGAAAAGAATGAAGAAAAGCTAGAAAATGTTGCTGCTTTTAATTGTAAAGAAGTAGAAAATCAATTACAAATGCAAAAACATAGCACAGCATTATGAAGTTTGAAACAAATTTGAGGATGTACTTCAGAACTGATAAGCATAATTTCTCATACTAATTTTAATATTACAGTTTGTACAATACATCAGAATATATAGTTATATGCATATTTTGTACAATCTTCTATAACTATATAAAAATATTTATAGCAAAGACCCTATATCTTCCATAAAGGATCATCATAACAGTGGAATTTAGAAATATTTTTTATTAAAAACTCAGCTTTGAAGTTACTTATTGAATCAAATGTTATTTGTCTTTTTAAAATCTAGTATGTATGTTCTGAGATTGCTTTAGCATAGCAGGTTATATTAATGTAAGATTATTCGAGAAGATGTGCATTTTCTAACCTCCCATGTGGAAAATTTTATGCATATTATTTGTAAATGTGAAAGCCTCAGGAGAAGGGCTGCATTAGCAGATCCTGTTGAAAAGATATCCTCAATAATTTACAAACCAACAAAGGCTGAATTGGATAGAAGTTGTTTCTGGCATAATAAATTCTAAAATAAATGCAGAGAGCACCATCTTCTGGAGTCAATGAAGCATTGACACTCTTTACAAGCAATGCTCTTTAAAGCAGATTGAGTTTCAGTTAAATAAATGTTTATATATGCAACAAGCTTAGCCAATTGTTCTGTGAGCAGAGTAATTAATGGAGCATGGTTTCAAACAGACTCGTGTTCTGTGTCTCAGAGTTAAAAATCTTCCTGTCCTTGCCAGCTCCCTCTGCATCACTAGGGCCCGCATTTCTCTGTGGTGTGATACACAGCTCTCTTCACAGAAGGTCCTTCAAAGGATTTCTTTTCAGTGGACAGTTGCTACTCCCACTCTGGTTAGTTCAGAGCTACATGTGAAGTCAACCAGTACATGTGCTGTTTGCCAAAATGTTGGCTTGGAGCAGTTAAAGGGCTGAAAATTTTGCTGGAACTATCCAACAAATTAAAAAGGTGCTGGGAGTTTAACAAGAAACTTAGGCTGATGGAGTTATATTAGGCTATTAGTCCAAAACCAGTTGGCATAAAACAAGTAAGCTGTAGCCAATTAAAAAGGAAAGCTGATATACCAATTAGCAGTTTTGCAGGAAAGGACCTGGGGTCCTAGCAAAAAGCTGATCATGGGCCAGCAATGTGTCCATGCAGCAAAAGCAGCCAAAAGCATCCTGGACTACTGCAGGAGCCTTGCTGCCAGTGGGTCAGAGGAGGTGATTCCTCCCCTCTGCTTAGCCCTGGTGAGACACATTTGCAGTGCTCTGTCTAGATCTGGGCTCCCCTGCTGTGAACATGGGGTTGTGGCCAGGGTACTGATTGGGACAGAAATATATTTCTTTATAGCAGTCTGTACAGTGCTAGGTTTGGATCTGGGGTCAACGCACCATTGATAACACGAGTGTTTTAGCTGTTGTTGAGCACTGCTTGCACAGTAATGAAGCCTTTTCTCTTTCTCCCTCTATTCCCTCCCTCCTCCCCTTCCCTCCAGTAGGTAGCCTGAGGGTGAATAAAAGACTAGAAGGGAGCACATCAGGACGGCAGACTTGAACAGACCAAAGGGATATTCCATACAATACAACATCTCATTCAGCCGATAAAATTTTGGGGGTGGGAGTACTTTTTTCAAGGTAGCCAACACTCTGACTGGGCATCAGTATGCTGATGACTGATTGCCTTCGTATAATTTTTGTTTTTATTTTTGTTTCTTCACCTGTTAAACTATCTTCATCTCAACATACAATTTTTCTCCTTTTTGCCCTTTCAGTTATTTCTTCCACTCTGCTGGGGGTGGATGAATGAGGAAAAGACTGTGGGCTTAGTTACCAGCAAGGTTAAACACCCTCAACTACATAACCTGCAGAGGAGCCTTCTGGTGCCTCAGCTATTTTGTGTTTCTAAAATACCTACACATGGAATTGACTTGCCACAGGATTACTCTCTATAATATTATATTCCTTTCTGATCTTGAAAAAAACAATTTAAAAGTGAAAATTGGTACTCTGTGCATGTTCTTTATCTTGTCCATCATGTTTTACACCTATGAATTAATGACAAAGATGAATATTATTCCTTTGCACCAAATGTTGAATACCCCATATGAAGAATCTCTTACTTAATCTGTCAGTCTAACTCTTACATTGTTTTGTTCTAACTCTTACATTGTTTTGTCCTCAACTCCTTACTAGCAACAGCTCGCAAAGTGCAGCATTTTCTAGCACAACACTCAGCCCATAAATTCTGTTTCTGTCTAAAATTCCTAAATTTTAAAAGATGGAACAGATTTTTCAATTTAAAGTAAATTTAAGTTTGCAAAACAAGTCAATTCTTGGACAACTATTTTCTAGCATAATTTTCTTTACATTCTATCATACAGCATAGTTGCTTTTAACTGGATGACCATTATCACAGTGTTATTACTATGTCTTCTTGCTCTGTTGAGCTATGAACATGCAATTGGCTACAAGTTACTTTCAGATTTATCTTCTCCATTAGAGGTCAGCAGAAGACCATTTATCTATACAGGATCTGAATGATTCCCATTTCCTCCTGAAATTCGAGGTTGTTAAGCCATTAAGCCAGTCACAAGAAAAAATGAATTTGACATTATGGGTCAGAAAAAGCTAAAGCTTAAAGTTCACAATAGCTATTGCCTGTTACATGTGGAATAGTTTCATTGTGGAATCATTGTAGGCAAATTTAGATCACTTAAAAATGTGGAATGTGAACAATTATGCCATGAAAATGAATGGCAACACAAACAGAGAGATTCATGTAGAGTAGACATGCCTGTAAGATCCTTCTTATGCAGACAAACTGCATTGAAAACTCAGTTTTGTTGTCTCTCCTCACAATTTCAGTACCACTGAAAAGTCACCTTTACTTAAGACACCACCTGGATCAGAAGATTCTTCTTCCAGTTTTTTTTTAAAGTATCCTTGTATAAAGAGAGCATTTCACTTCACTTTCCATGGAAGAATTTCTATAATGCCAAGGCTTCTCCAAGTCTGAAGTTTGTAATGGCCTTCAGACAATCACTAAGAAACCTTCATAGGTGTCCAATAAACAAGCATTTAGTAGTAAAGGTTATTTTTCAATTTAGCTGCTGTCATAGGAATTGTAGTATGTTTTCATTCCCAAACTTAAGCTTTGTAACTGTTTTGGTCAGAACTGAGGAATACTTCCAGAATTATTCTGACAAGGATTTGTGAATGAATGGTGCACTCGTATACATAAAGTTATTATAAATACTGCGTTGTCTACTCACAGTAAACTATTATGCCAAAGGCCACACTACCATGAACTCACCTACAATCAAGACTGAAAAATGTTCAGGCTAGTGAGTTCAGGATTGCACACAGGGAAGCAGTTCTTAGAACACAACCCCCCCCGCCCCAACAGTATCTGAAAAATACATCACTTGAGAAAAAATGACAATACTGAAAAACAATAATTAACTGAAATATGATGATATAGAATAAAAAAAATTTCCCCTTACTTCAATTTTAATTTGCTTTTTCTTACCTCATGGATTTTTTCATCAAAAGTAGACTTATCTATAGATAGATCTCCTGCATGAAATATTCAAACTAGCAGATTCTCTACCAAAGTTTAGTTTTGGAGAATATTAAGCAGAGGTTCTCTAGTGAAAATAATCTAGAAGGGAATTTCCTAGTCTGAGGAAAAAAAATGTGTTTGAGGATTATCAGACTGCTTCAAGAGCTTGAGGCCATAATTACTAGAAAAAGGGTAATAACCAGGCAATTCCCCAAAATATTCTATCATTTCTAGAAAATAAATTTCAAAGCTATTTTCCTTTCCTCTTTTAATACATTCTAATATAAAAATAATCGTCTTCACACGAAATGTTGGATACCAGCTTTTGGTGAGTTATGTCTTTGCTTGCTTAAATACAGTAGGCAGCTTCCCTCTCTCTATACATGCATAAAAACATATTGTATAAATAATGGCAATAAATGGATAAAAAAAATAAACTAACTGATCAATAAATTTGTGATAAAATTGCACTGGATGTGATAACTAAAACTTCTTCCTGAAATCTATTTTCAAGATTAAGCCAATTTGTATAAAATTGGAAGGACAAAAAAAACTTTCCACAGAAAGCAACTTCATTTTTACCTTAAATGTTAATATGCTCTAAAATTTCATAAATGCAGAGCTAAAAAGAAACAAGATAAAGATCTGCACAGCTTGGAAATGTGACATCATAGAACTGCAGGACAAAAAAAAACCAAACCAAACCAAACAACAAAAAAACCACCCCAAAACAACAACAAAAACAACAGAAAAACACTAACAAAAATAAACAAAAAAAAAAACTACCAAAAACCCCACAAAACAAACAAGCAAACAAACAAAAGTAACTCTATGTTGCTGTATGTTGTGGGAGAAGAAAGTGTAACTACCATTCCTTGTTTCAAAATACTGAAAGCAGTTCTCTTCCTTAGAACACTTAAAGAACACTTAAAGGCATGTTCACAGGTTTTCAGAATGCCCTTATGTATTTTCCAGACAGAATAATATTAAAATAGACTAAACTGTAAAATCTCTCTGAAATTATCGAATAGGTGATATTTTTTTCTCTTCCTGTAAATGACATCACATTTCAAGAGGGGACACACCAATGTGGAACAGTGGACAAGTTTCACTGGAACTTTACATGCTTATAGCAATGGCACTCAGGAGCCTGAAAAAGATTTATGACGCTTGTTTTTTTTATAATGAGCACAGAAAACACTTTCAAACTCAAAGGCCAGATTTCATTAGAATATAAACTAGTTTACTTAGCTTTTTAGTTAAACCTAAAGCAACTAGACTAGATAATGGTGCATGCAGAACCTTGTTGCTGACAAAAAGTGAAAACACCATATGCAACTGAGAAAATACCAAACCATCATGCTCCTATTTAAAGCATTAGTAAATTTACAAAACCACATCAGTTATGACTGGTCCAGTAACACTATTATTCACAGTACAGCTGCCACAGTAAATCCTCATTAATAATATCTTCTTTAAAAACACGATACAAGAGCAATTGCTAACGCTGACCTCTTATTGTTGGTGCTAAGATCACCTTTGCAATGTCCTCCTGGATCCTCCTGCGAGCAGCTTCGGTCTTCCTCAAAATACAGCCCTGGTGGGAAGCAGAGGAGGTCACACTCAAAGCCTTTGTCACAAAAGGTTCATGGCCAGGGTTTCTTCCTCCTGTTGTCTGGCAGTGTCAGTGATGTCTTCCTGCTCAGCCTTGGGCTTGTTTGGGTTAATATCTGCACTTTTCCTCAGCACTGCCCACACCACTGCTGGTACTGTGCAGACCCAGCTCACAGTGGGGAGGTGAGAGTCACCCACCCCCAGTAGCTGGGGTGGCCAGCACCACCCAGACCAGGGCCAGACTCTGGCCCCACAGTTCCCAGGGCACCACAGGCCTTCTGCTAATAATGACAAAATCATATGCATGCAGATCCCACACTGCCACTCTGCTCTTGAGGGACACCACTACAACCACAAGCACAGTGCCAGTGGTGCCTTGCCTTGACATGAGCCCTGCTCTCAGACCCTATGTCTTACTATTGCAGGTTCATGAGGGCATCTCACACCATGTTTTGTTTAAGTCTACTTCTGCCAGTTATTCTGAGTGTTTAGCATTTCAATGGCTCCTGAAGATGTCAGAGGAAGCAATCCTAAGGATTTGACTTTATAGCAAAATGTATACCTGTTGCAAATGAAATACAACTGAACCATAAAATGGAAATGTCCCCAGAAAAAACAAACAACCGCACAACAAAGCATAGAGAGAGACTTGTGTAAATATATTTGATTGTCATATTTTCACTCCTTCTCAGGTCAAATATAGGGGTTTTACAGACTCACAGACACAGACATCAATTGATCGAGTAACTTCTATTTTGGAGGCAAAAAGGGACTACGATTACTTGCCATCTTTTTAAGACCAGCAGATTATTTCCAGTGAAGAAGTAAATTTGCAACATAAATTTATCTTCTGAGAAAAATAATTGCAACTAACAGAAAAACATAGGAAAAACTGAAGGCAAAACTGTTGCCTGATTAATGCAGAATAAAATCCGTGGTGGAAAGCATCATGTGTTTCATGAGGCAAATATAAGGCTGTAATTGCTGTGTTTGTGAAATTGTAGATGAAAGAGAATTGCTTTTTATATCCATTTCATTTATTTGTGAAACACGTGAAATATTTGTTTAGTATTGTTCTATGGTAGATTACATTGTATCATCCTCCCATATTTCTAGTCTTAGTCTGACTCAGATATATTTTACTTGAATGCTGCTAAAATAATTGCAATAGAAAGAAATAAGAAAACAAATAACCCTCCAGCATAAAATTGGGGCGGGGGGCAGTGATGAGGGGGGAAGAAATGGAAAATACCCCAAACAAACTATCAAAATCGAATCAAGAATAAAGATAGACATTTAAAGTAATTTCATATATTTACCAGAAAACCTGGTATTTTTGAAAAGCCCATAAAAATTCATAAGACGACTGTGCTGCCTTTTCAGCATTCACAGAAAATAAAAACAGTATGCATGCATGCACTAACATCAGTGATTAGACAGACCCCTATGACAATTACTATTTTTTGATACAACAGTAAGTTGCTTTATAACTGCTGCCATCATCCCTTTTCTATTTTTTCTCCATGATCTTTCCCCATGGCTAAATAAACACAGTGGTATCCCAAAGAGTAAACTGCAAATTACAAACTCCAATATTTTTCAATTTTTTTGGGATCCAAACTGTGGAAAGCAACATTACTACATACCTATGAAAGTTTTATTTTAGCTTCAATTAAAGAAATAAAATAAAAAGAGAAGTTTCTCAAACTAATATAAAAAGGTAGCACTGGTCTGATACAACACAGTACTACTACCAAGTAATTACAGTAAAAGCATAACATGCTAAATAATCATCATTGTGCATATTAGCCCAAGTTATATCAGTCTGTCTGCTCACATTCATCTGTCACAGAAAATAGCCCAAATGCCACCTGTTTTATGAGGTTGAATATACACTAGCGTGACAAAAGATTTCTTCAGCAATTTACAAAATGTTTCTCACTAATTATATTATGAAGATCACCATTATCATATTTCTGTTCCACTGGCAGGAGGATATCTCAGACAAGCCTGTCTGTCTGGCAGAATTATTTTGTTAGTTATACTGGGCTTGCTGTAGCTTGAAAAGAAATTAAATTGACATTTTCTACTACTCTGTTTTTGCATTAAAGCATTATTAATTTAATGGCCTTACAAAGGCAAAATTTCCAAGGACTATGAGATGAATCTTCTGTGCTAATACAGCAACTGATTTAATCCTCTGAAAACTGTTTCTAAAAATCAAACATTTTGTCAGACCTATACTATCCACATCACTCAAACTGCAACACAGAAAACAAACTGTAATAGTAGGAGAGCTAGACCCTAGTTATCCAGCCACATTCAGTCAAGCCTTTCATCAATGATGCTTCAGGATTTGGCCTGACATTAATATCTAACTGGTTTATATTTACTTGTTTCCAATAAATCCCTACTCTCCATCATGTATGTAGCTGTTTCTTTGGAATTCTAACCCTTAACTATAACAGATTTGGTATGTGCAGCAGCAGCCTGATGGCCAGTATCTCTTCTACATGTTGGCTTCTTGTTGTGTGCTTTTTTCTTTCAAGAAGACTGACCAGACAAGGTAGATGTGAAAAGAGGGCAGTGATATTCCTGGGGTTGATGAATATGCACCAGAGAAGTTTCCACGTTGCCAATTACAGCAATCAGTCATTGCACAGGCAGCCAGACTGTAGTTCATGAAAGACCTATGTCTTTGCAGGCTGCTGTGGGGACAGGAAAAACAAATAAAGTGAGGATTTTTGCAGAAATTGCAAAAGTAACCCAGACACATGCTGTACAGACTGGAATTAGGCCTAGAAGCACAGTCCACCTTTCAGTGATCTGTGAATAGGCAGGGAGGTGTGTATATAGATAGACCTTTTGTTCTAATATGTTACATAATCCTCCTACTAGAAATTGCAAATATGGTGGATTATAAACCGAAAAATTCCAGGTTTTGTGCCTCAAAATATTTTGAGGCTCCTTTGAAGAATTCAATACTACCGAAAGCTCTAGAATGATTGATTTGTAAGTTCTGGCTAACTCCTTATTTCTGTTACACTTATACTATATGGTATATAAAGCTACAGTGAAATATACTGTAGACTATCATATTAATGAATAGATATCATTATTCACCCACAGCTCTCTCATATTTCTCATTCCTTTTCCCAGAACAGAAGATAACATTCTATGCCATACCTGCAGAGAGATGGGCTGGTTCAGCCTCAAGAAGAGATGACTGAGAAGGGGCCTCATTCAAGTGTATAAGTGTCTGAAGGGAGGGTGTCAAAATGATGGAGTCAGGCTCTCCTTGGAGGGTCAAGCAATAGGACACGAGGCAATGGGCAGAAACTGATGCATAGGAAGTTCCCCCTGGACATGAGGAAGAACTTCTTTACTGTGAGAGTGACCAAGCACTGGAGCAGATTGCCCAGAGAGGTTGTGGAGTCTCCCTCACTGCTGGAGATACTAAAGAATCATCTGCACACAATCCTGTGCCATGTGCTCTGGGATGACCCTGCTTGAGCTTGGAGGCTGGACCAGATGACCCACTGTGGTCCCTTCCATCCTGACCCAATCTGTGATTCTGTGATTCTGTGATTCAGGTGTCTGTGTCTTAACTGCTCCCTTGTCCATGCAACTTATTTTTTCCGTAGATATTTCTGAACAAACTTACCAAAGTTCCTACCTTTTTCATTCCTGTTATGCATACAAAATATACAGATTACATAACTCTTTCAGAATTTTATTTCTAACTGTTCAGTGCAAACCTAAAACTAATTCATGCCTCTAAAGAGAAGCAGCCTTTCAACTTCCCCAGCCTTCACAAGGAGCTCAGAACCAGAAATTCATACTGACTTTGGGAGAAGGAAAGATTCGAGTCCTTGTGAAAGAGTTTAAGAAAGCCCAACACATCTAGTGGGACAGGAAGGAACAGAGCTAAGGGTAATGGGAGAGAGAAAACACAGGGCTGGGCATTTATAATGCATGTTAGCATGTCCTTTCTATTAAGGACTGAAATTTTTTATGACCATATCTGCTAACTATTCGAGACATCAATATATAGGCTACTAGAAAATAGTTCCAAATATAACATGTCACCATCTAAAGTAACAGGTGGAGGATCTGGAAATTACTCATCACATTACTGATCTTTGTTACACACTCTGCATTACTCATCTAAATGGTGAGTAGCCATGCACATTTGGTCATTGGAGACAGACTATTTTTGATTTTCACAGCTGAGTGCATCTATACTTTTGTGCTTTTATTTAGGTAAATCATTGGCAACTGCTCCTCGGAACAGAACACCACCACAGTTCTCTAACCAGGGCAAACCAAAATTCAAAGAACAATTCTGTTTTTTTAACGTATACACTCTATCAAGTAAGGTTACTATTAATTCCCATCTCTCTACCAAATGTGCAATCAGAATGTAAGTTGGTGGTTTAGAAGGACAAGAGGCAAGAACTCTCAAGGCTGAGAACATTCCTGAACTACCCTTGTGCATTAAAAATCTTAGTGTCTCAATATACACTAAAAACAGAATAAAGGCTGAAGTTTTGATTTGCATGTTGCTATTCATAGGTGTATATGCTTTAACACATTTATTTTATATATAAAACTTATAAAAGTACTAGTAACAGAAGGCAGCAAACTAAAGCCGTGATTTATGTGTCTTCTATACTAAAAGAATAACAGAAAATATGAGAGTAATAATTTTCAGTGCCTTAGAATTTTAGAAATATCCAGTTGTTATATGATAACCAAATACTGACTTTTAATGCACTGATTACAGGATGATTTCTATACATGTTTTAAATATATTTTTCAGGAGTTTGTAATTTGATCTTAGATAAGAAGACATCAAAGGAAAGGACAGGAATAATTCATGATGTGGTATGTATGTATTTTTTCTTGAAGAACTCTAACCCTCAGACAGGGTAAGATAGTTCTCTTTTTTTCTTTTTCAGGTTCTTAGCTCTGCAATAAGTGGGTACTTTTTTTTGTTTCAGATACTTTTAATAGTATCTCTCAATCAGTACTGCTATCAAAATTCTAATAACCAATTATTCCTCTTTTCATTGCAATAATTTAGCAAATAAATAGATAACATATTGAGCAAGCAGTCTAAGACAACTCCAAATTCTGAACTAACAGAGATTTTCTTTATAAAAAGAAATAATTTTAGGTCAACAATATTTCTTCACCTTTTAGCTCAAACAAGAGATATTGCATGTTTAGGAGTACAGAACAGTGTCTTCCTTCTGGATTTAAATGGCAACAGTAGCTGATTTCCTCACACACACACACCCCCAAATACACATGGTTTGATAATTTAATTGATAATTTATCAATTTAAATAACTTAAAATATTTTAAGGTGGTCACCAAGAAGAACAGCTAAGCATGTGTTGCTTCATAACCTCTATACTGAAATATACAATTTATAGGCCTTAAAGAATGCAGTGTTTCACCACTTCTCTGGTAAGTGCCTGAAGGGCAGGCAGAACATTTTGCCTAACTTGCCTTTCTCTCAAAATCTATGGGTTTATTTCTGTCATAACTGTAAATATGAAGCTTGCTGTAAGATAATACTGTTTTTAAAACTTCACACTAAAAATTCTTTGCAAGCATAGTGGTAGATTTGCTGCTAACAAGCAAATGAGCGTTGCAGGAAGAAACAAAAATAGTGTAGTACCTTGCATGTTTTTCTCCTGCTTCCCCACTCTCTTTATGCAGTACATAAATCTACATTACTATTTAGTGCCCTGTGGTGCTGAATATTGTAGGTTGATGGAACATGATGTTGAAAAATTGTCAGAGAATGTGGAACTAAACGATTCTATGACCTTTCAGTGACATGACACCACAAGATGGTGAGAAATTTGCATGCAAGTTGAAAGGCTTTGTAAAAGTTACTCAAATATATTTATGTGATATAGTTTTATATTTAAATCTACCATTTCCTTTAAAGAATTCTTTGTTGTCTTTCATGTTAAAAAAAAACCCAAAACACAGAAGCATAGAACAATAAAAACCCTAACCAACCTTTGTTAGGAGGTCTGAATAACAAATAAAAAATCCATTTGAAAACTATTTCAGACTCAAAATTCTGCATTTTTCTATCTTTGTTTAATTATAGTTTGTATTATATTACAGCAAGAATTTATTTTCATATCTTAAAATACTGAGAATTTTTGTTTGTTTTTATTAAAAATGCCTTTTGTCATTTAAATGAATGAAATAATAAATTGCAAATGGACAGAACTTATTGAAGCATGAGACCATTTAGTGAAATATTTATACATTCTGCACAGATTCTTCCTGAAAAGGTTATTTGAGTGTAAATGTGACATTTTGAACTGTGTGAGTAGAGAAAACTAAATCAATCATAAGTCATTTATCACTTAGTAATGAAATTTAATGTTTGTCTTCCTTCTCATTCTTATTTAAAAAGGTCTTGTCCCTGTAATTGAATGTTTTGAGTCAGATCATCCTACTTTTTCCATAAAATTATTGTTTTCCTTTATTACATCTGACCTGGATAGGGATCTGGTCTTCTATGATAAAAATATGTTTTAATAAAATTAATAACTCAGCTTCAGCCATCAATATATGT
>VZTT01052640.1:22024-33994 GCA_013400855.1 Buphagus erythrorhynchus
GCTAAAGTCCAGGTAGACAACATCCAAAGCCTTTCCCTCATTCACTAAGATAATCACCTTGTCATGGAAGGAGGACAGGTTGGTCAAGTAGGACCTGCCTTTCCTAAATTCATGCTGGTTGTGCCTGTGCCCCTAGCTGTAGTGTGCGTGTCACACAGTGGCACTCAAGAGGACATGCTGTATGACCTTCTCTGACCTTCTGACTGAGGTCAGACTGACAGGACTGTAGTTCCTTCATGGAAGTTGAAGGCTTCTGGTGGGGGAGCTCTCTATTTCTCTCAGGTTTCTCCGGTTCATTAAACTCCCTTGCACACCATGCTAGAGCACTCTTCTGCAGATTGTGCTAGCACTACAACCAGCATCCAAAAGGAGGATTTTTGGTATTGCTTGTCCTACTTAACCTGCTTTTGATTAGTTCAACTTGTCTGTCACGGCAATTCGATATACCATGAAGACTGAGATTGCTCAAAACATCATACCTCCTGAATACAACTTCATCTTTTACGTGGACTCAGCAACTTTTAACTGGTCATACAGGAATCTGCCACGGAAAACTAAATGTAAATTTAAAAAGTAGCAGCCTAAATGCTCTGGTTCTCTCAGCACCTCTGCTCTGATTCCAGAGCAAAAGAATTTTCTTTACTAATGGAGAGGGGACACTGCTTCTGCAGGCACCTGGCATTATTAATTTTGTGGTATTGAAGCTTTTCTAGAAACCACTGGACCCTTTTCATCAGCCTACTTTTCCTGAAGTTGTCAGATTAATCATTCCAAGATGTCCTGCATCACTGCAGAATTCCTGGAAGGTTGCTAAAGAAGGCTGTGGATACAAACTGTTTCTAGATATTCCTGAAACTGACTTTTCTTCTACAAGCAGCACCTTTTCAGCGTTAGATCCTCAGCTTGGCCTGTACGATACTTCTGAAGTCTGAATACCATTAACAGAAAGCAATCATACGTAAACAAAAAAAAAATACCCTCAAAAATTCAAAACCCCAAAAGCATGAAAAACAAAAGCACAAACACGCCTCCTCTATCAGCACGGATTTAAAAAAATTTAAAATTATGTATATTTATACAACACTGTGTCTAATGTATCATGTAAGTGCTGCCATTATTAGTTATTTTTGGTTTTTATGTCCTTTATTAGGTATTTCAGTGAAAAGTAATTACACTATGTGTATGTATATTAAGTAAGAATAAAAAATAAAGAGGAAGGATCTTTTTATTTGGCATACCTTTCTGATTCTTCTTTTGACTCCAAATTGGGAGTGTTCAGGGATGCTTGAAATGAACAGACCACAAATGCTGCTGCAGACTTTCTAAGACAATAAATTATCACTACCATTTTGAAACTAATTCATCAATAAAATATTATTTTTTTTTTCACATCTAAAGGGAAATATTTCTTTTGGCTGGTACACAGAGATAAAAAGAAATTTTACTATTTCTCCTAGTTTTCGTGCCTCTCTAAAGGTTAGGCAGGCCACTACTACCCTGAGACCTGCAAAAACCAGAGCTTCCCTTCTTTTGACCAGTGTGCTCACTTCTCAACACAAGGTTTCAAAGAGAAACAAACTGGAATGAAGGTGCTTCAAGCACTGCTCACAAAATAAAGTAGATATTTATGAATTAATCTTGTAAACATTTTTCAATAAAGTAAAAATGTGTGTGTAGACAGTCATATACCATTATAGTGTTGGGATTTTTTTCTAATTTTAATACAGAAGACATAAGAAAAGTGAATTTTAGAAGTGAATCCAGACTAGTCTCTTCTTTCAACACCACACATTATTTCTTTCTCTCCACAGTTAAAGCTGAGGGCTTCATGCTTTAAACATCTAGCTCTCACTTTGATTTACCCTATTTAAAAAAGAAAATGTATAAGTAATTGCAAATATTCATTTAATCTTTAAAGTACTTTTTGAAAACTCCCCTTACTTTATCCATTACTTAGGTCCTTCTTTTGCAAATATTCCTTGTGCAGTGATATCAGTGATCCATGACTACACTGCAAAACAGACTTCCAATAAAGAGAAGAAGATCTTCAGATGCTGGAATTTATGTATTTCTAATTAAACTTTTTAAAATTTTATAACATTCAAGAATGAAGTCACATTTTAATCAAACAAGTGCATGCTGAAATTTGTACCAGCTAGAAGCATTCTTAAATATATCAATCACACTGCCTTTGATGTTGTCTTCGAATATATCGCTGTCTTCGTAAAAGCCATAGGACCAATCCTGAATTGCATAAAGCCATGGAAGATACAGATTTGAGACTTGTATTGAAATCATCTGTGCTTCCTTTAATGGGTTGACCTTAGCTGAAAATCAGTTGTGCCCCAGGCTGCTCTATTACATCCCCTTCTCAGCTGGACATGGGAGGGAAATTAAGATGGAAAAGAAACAGACCTTTGTTTAGGATAAGGAAATTTACTAAAAAAAAAAAGAAAGATGGCATATGCACAAACAAAGAAAAAGAGATTAAAGGTTTTACTCTCCACTTCCCATTAGCAAGCTATATCTAGCCAGCCCCTTGGAAGCAGGACTCCTGCACACAGAGCAATTGCTCTGAAAGGCAAGTGTTGTAAATAGTGAATGCCCTCACATCTTTCTACTTTCCTTAGCTTTTATATCTGAGTAGATATCATAAGGTATGGAATATCCCTTTGGTTATTTTGGGTCAGCTGGCCTGGTCCCAGGATCTTGTCCACCCCCTGCCCCTTGATGTGGGGAATGCTGAGAGACAGCGCTGATGCTGTGCCAGTGCTGCTCAGCAGTACCCAAAACTCTGGTGTGTTATCAACACCTTTCCAGCCACCAATGCAGAGCACAGAACTGTGAGGGGAGCTATTGGGAAAAGAACTCCAGCTCAGCCAGACCCAAATGCACTTCCTTAACTCAACAGGCAAATCAGTATAACAGACCAGGTAATTTTTGAAGTATTAGCTTTGTCAGCTAGTATTTTGGAGTCAAAATTCCAGATACTTTTAAAGTGGTAAAAAGCCAATAATCTTAATTCTGTTTCCAAATTCTCATTTATATTCTCTTCTACTGTATATAAGTATCTAATGTATTCTCAAAAGTCTCTTCTCACTCTTTGGTATCAACATCAATGCTTCTTGAAATAAGAGAATTAGATGATACTTAGGGTCCATTTCCCATGCAGAAGCAATTTCCAAGCCTTTCACAGAAGCTGAAAGTCAAGGACTTGTGAAGGATAGGCATAAGCGTGCTTTGTCTCAAATATTCTGACTGTTGTGACAGGAAAGTTGTGATTTAAAGAGAGGGTCCCACAGATGTGGGGTAGTGCTGTTCTGAGACAACTTCTTTTTCTGCCTTGGGACTTGTGCACATGTGTGTTCCCCCCCACTCTGACTCACTTTCTCAAAGGCTTAAAATGGCTGGCTGTGCCTGCATGAATTTAATGGCATGAAAGCTCTAGTTTATATAAAAGGCTTGTACCAGAGTAACTTCCTCTCTTTTCCCTCTCTTTCTCTTTCTTTGTCTTGCTACCACAGCTCCATACCATTCATGCAATAGGACTATTGTGGGATCTAAGGATTGATGATCTTCTTTGTTGTCTTTCTTTCTTTTCCACCATTATTTCTCTCCTCTCTTCCTTTGTCTGGGTGAGGTACAATTATGATAATCCCATTATTTGGTACTGAAGTTTGTTGTGGGAGTCGGGAACTTTTGGAAGTGTGTTGTGGCTCATTAGCCAGCACCTTTGAGAAATGGTGTACTGTGAGCCAGCACCTTTGAGAAGTTTATTGTGGGAGTTGAGAGCTTATTGAATTGTAGGGTAAAAATTAAGGGCTTGTTAGCCACCACTTTTGAGAATTGTGTTGTAAAATTCAAGCGCTGGTTAGCAAGCACATTGGAGTCTAAAACAGTGGGCTGGTTGCTGGAATTAAGGTGTACAATAAAAGCATAAGTGTTTCCTGACACATGGACTGATGTCCTTGTTTAGCATGATGAGAACTGATACCAAATGTCATACCCAGTCCCAAGCAGGTTGTGACATGAGTAGTGTCCACCACAAGAGCGTTGATATAAAAGAACTGAAGTCACAGCAATCATTATGAAAGTAACAACTATAAAAGAAGATACAATGGTCATCTTTGAGGTGTTTTTGGTTGTACAATATGCTAACTAAAGAGAAGATATGCAAGAAGGAAAATAACATTTTTTCCTGTAGTCTGGAGGGGTGAGTTACTAAAGAAGAGTCAGCAAATCCAAAGATGAACAATGACAATGTTGCAGGAATTCGAAAGGAGAAAAAAAACATGCTTTTAAGTATATGAGGGATGTTCAGTAATCAGGAGCTTGCACAATCTTTCTGATATCAGGAATCATTACTCCACAAAGAAAAACTAGAAGAAAAATATGTAAAATGAATGTATCACCTTGGTACTCATAATTATATAACTAAAAAAATAACCCTTTGTAAAAGGTAGTCAAGTAAAGGTACTGCATCTGGGGAAAGAATGAAGAATATGGATAGCAGTAAGTTGTTACAGTGATAGACTTCTGCTAATTGCAATTAAGTCGCAAGTGACAATTTAAAAGTTTAAATAATTGGGCATAGAATTTCAAGGCAAATTAGCAAAACATTTGAGACATCCTTCTACAGATAAATAAAAATTACTTTGTTCCTGTCAAGATTTTTAACTCCACATTTCTACAAACAAACAAAAATTGAAACACTGCCAACAGAAAAAAGAGAGATATAGAATTGTATTTAGAGATCTTTTAGAGTGGCAAAATCATAACAAATATACTGTAGGTAAACTGGGACACTTTAACCATAGGGCAGAGAATAAAAAAGAACACAAAGTAAATTTAGGAAAAGACTAAATTTTGGGCTGCCCATTTGTAAAACGTCTGAAGAAAATATTCCCACTCCATAGCTAGGATTCCTACCTCATATTGATAACTACCATTGACAATGAAGAAGCAATCACTTGTTACCTAGTTTGGTGAAATCCAACATTAGAATTACTTATTCAATATCTTTACAAAACTCACAGAAAAGACAGAATGAACCACCAGGTCTGAAATTATATAGAATTAGAGGGAATGGTCAATGGTCTAAGGCCATGCAGAGGAACTTAGACAGGCTAGAGAAATGGACCAATGGGAACCTCATGGACTTCAAATGCCAGGTGCTGCCCCTGGGCAGGAAGCAGTGGTGCAAAGGCACAGAGTGATGTCTGCCTGCCTGCCTGCCTGGGACCACGTCTGAGGGAAGGGACCTGGGGGCCTTGGCAGACACAAGCTGAGTGTGAGCAAGCAGTGAGGGCTGCTGGCCAGTAGTACTCTGGAAACCATCCATCAGTGCACAGCTGGGACATCAAGAAAACGGATTACCCCCCTCACTTCAGCACTTCTGAGAGCACATCTGGATACTATGCCCAGCTGACAAGGACTGACAAACTGGACTGGTTTCAGCAGGGGGTTTCCAAGCACCTCAGCTTTCCAAGCTGAAGCACTTGCCATGTGAGGAGTGGCTGAGGGTCTAGGACATGATCAGCTTGGCTTACCAGAAACTATGAGCAGCTTTTAGTATCTAGGAGGACTTACTGAGAAGATGTGGTCAGATTTTTTATGAAGGGTGATAAGTTGTAGGGTCATATAAACAGTAAGGAGATATGCAAAAGTGAGTAATAAATTTTCTTACAGGCTTCAGATAGTTTTAAGACAGCAAAATTTTAAAACAAAATTATTCTGAAATATTATGTTGCATTTTTGTGTGCACACATTGATTTTTTTTTCCTTAAGACAGTTGGTATTCTCCCCAAATTTTTAACAATTTTTCACAGAGAAAACAGTGGTACTAGAAAGCAGAAGGAAGATACAGTGCATAAAACATTCTTCAGTGATTCAAGCAGCAGAAGTAGGCAGTTATGCTCTTTACTTTTCATCATGCAATCAGTAGTGCTCTTCAGTTTTTCTTACTTTCAAATTTCTGTGTTAACTTTATGCTTGCTCTTCTAGATGCTGATATTGCTTTCCTCTTCAATTTATCTGTCTCATCCTTTACTCTCAGAAAGTCTTTTATTCCACCATATCAAATCAACTGATGGTTACTGATGCGGCAACCAGTTTTCTCCCTCTATTTCACCGATAAAATCGAGGCAGTCAGAAAGGAATTACTGTGATTCAAGGACAGAAAAGACATTTTGCTGTCTTGATTTGATACCCAAGCCCTCTGCACTTTTTTTGTGAAGATCAAATAGTTCATTTTAGAAACAGGTTTTTTTTATTTCATAAGTATATTTTTCAAAGGCAGTCAGTTAGCATTGCATTGTTTCATGAAAGTTAGAACTTCAAATCACTGTTTATTAGTGTTATTTTCTCTTGTAGCTCTTTAAAAATATTAATTTAAATGATGTGTTAATATATTTAAATAAAAGATGTTTAAAAGTAGCTGAGAATTTTTCATATTTCTTAACAGGAGCATGGTCCTGCTTTATAGCCATATAGCCATATATCCTATGGCTATAATAAGAACAGAAGAGCACAGAAAGATAAACTGATTATAACAAAATACTTGTGGAAAGTAGATTTCATCGTTTTGGTTATAAACTTCACAAAAACATTGAATAGTCAACCCATTTTTTAAAGTAGGAACAGTAGTCAACAAAAGCTAGCCATTTTAGCAGGACAGGCTTCAGAATTGACAATTAGGCATTAACATGTATAGATTCAAATTCTCAGCAAAAATAATTAGTTACCTTAATCTTTTTATTAGTACAAGTCTACTTTTGATTTAAATACATTTACTCTGAAATGGTGCCATTTTTAATGAAAAGAAAAATACAGTGAATTTATAAGTTCCTTAAGAGCTCCCCGCAGAATTCAGGTTTCTGAACACCAAAATTTAGTTTACAGCAATCATAAGAAATGTTGAGAAGCACTGTATGTTCTCTACTAGCATGTCAAGAAAATGTTTTGTCACAGTCACTGCCATCACTCTAGATGAAGCATTAATGCTTACTTAAAATGACAGTGCTTGGGAATTTGTATGAGCTCTCAGCATTGCTAATGACAGATAAAACCCTGAAGTATTTCATGCACACACTGAATAAGGTGACAAAGATGTACTAATGAAGAGGCAGGTTAGTATAAAAGATATTCAGCTTTTTAATCCAGCTGAATTTGATACAGAACTAATGGACAAAACAGACCTGATAATTTTTTTTTCTGTTCATCCATTGAGCTATGACACTGAACAATAAAGCATTTGACTAAGGAAGGCCTAAGAAGGTTTCATTTAAACTTAAATGGCATGCAAAAAATAGCAGTGCTAGAAAATATTTGTTCCCTGTGTTCTCACACATTCCCCCTTCTGTCATCTCCCCATGTCTTCTGATGAATGTTTCAGTACATTTATCACTCTACGCTACACATCATCCTGAGAAACACTGAAACTCTCCTGTGAGTGATGTGGGCTAAGTGACAGCCCTGGTGAGCCGTGTTCTTCTTGAATGAGAGACAGCATGACAGGAGTGGTCTGGCCTGGAGTAGCCACCACGCAGGGAGAAGCATTTTCACCAGACTACAAAGTTTGTGAGTCTACAAAGACTTATATAAGCTGAAACAATCTATTATACTTGGCAAAAACATCCAAAATTACCTCTGGAAAGTTCTGAAATAGACCTTGAAAATGCAGGCATGTGTGTGTAAAAACAGGGAAAAGAGGGAAGAAGAAATGACAAGAGGTCTATGTTCAACCTTTTCTGAAAATTGATTAAAAACATAGTTTGCAACTTCAGATGGATTTTAAAGGTTTCTGTATTAAAAAAGTATTTGTATAATGTGTTAATGCCCAGGTGCCAGTGGCAGAACTGAGGTTCTGCCTCTGTGGAACAGCTGGGGCTAAATCCCCAGCAAGGATGTCCCTGCAGCCCCTGGTGGGGCAGGTGTCTGTGCTGTGGCCTGTGGAAGACCCCAGGCTGGAGCAGGTGGCTGTTCCCTGAAAGATGCATCCCGAGGAAAGACCCAAACAGTTATGCTCTGTGTAGCTAATAACATGTTCCTACATCATTATTTCTCATAATGAGCCAAATAGCATATTTCTGTGTATCTTTTATAAAACTTTCGGGGGCAGTTTGTAAAGATGACCACTACACTCCAATAAAGTTATATTAAGACATTTTACTCAGACTCTCATGTGGAAAAAGAAAAACTTGAACCTCAAAGGATTACCCTCTTCTATCCCCCAAAGGCTTAACTATCTACCTGAGTACATTCAGTACTCAGAAAACCATAACAGACTGTTACATTTTATCCCAGTGACTAAAGACAATCCCCCTCTCTCCAGAGATGGAAGGAAATTCAAACATTTCTCTTCTACCTTTCATTTTGAAGCATTACCTTTAATTATTCTGTTCCAGAACAGCTTTGGATACTTTGCTGTTTTCCACAGTCATGGCATTTTGATTCAAGTTTATCACACCTCCTAGATTCCAACAGCAACATCAAAGGAAAGCAAGTACATTTTACATTTGCATGTGGGACACTGAGATTTCAGAGAACAGCTGGCTATACTCACCGGTAAATGGATTATACTCATTTACAGATGCAAATATTTCTATTTGAGTATGAAGCTCAAACTCACAATTTATTCAGGAAAACTAGGTTAGCTACAGTAACTCTTACTTAACTCTAAATTTTAAGTGAAGGCCTCATAAAATATGCCTAATACACAGTATTTTCTTTTTCCTTGGGTTTGCATTTTTGTTTTGCTACAATGTACATGGAAAGAAGAAAATTTAAGAACATGCCATAAAAAGCAGACATACATTATTTACATTCTAAATTAATTATAAAAGCATCTGAGGCCCTTACTTGTCTTTCTTTAAAGGAAACAAATAGAAAAGCTTTTCTTCCCTACAGATTCCATTAAGGTGTTAAAAAAGTTAAGGATCAGAAGATACTACTGAATTATTGACTACAATGTAATCAAATAGTTCCTAAGTCTGAAAATATCTAAAGGGAAAATGGTTGAAATACTAGCATATCAAAGACAAAAAATTTAGATGAGTTTGTTTCTATCTATGGTGTGAAAATATAGCTCCTGGATGCTTATCTGTTACAAATTCAAGGTTGAATAAAGAGCAGCTGCATCAGAAAGGACAAGTCCCCACAGGTACAGGTTCCTCACAGGTTGTATAGGCACTGGGCCATCAAAGAGGAAAGAGTGCTGTATGACACCTGATTATGCAAACTCTTGTTTTCCCAAGTTCTAGAAAAGAAATGCAGTTATTTCAGTTCAGTACGCGTGAAATCAAGAACACCATATGAAGACTAGTGGATAAATAGGATAACATACCTTATTATGATAGTGATGAAATCACTTTAATTAAGATGGCATTGAAGAGATAAAGTAGACACATAGTCATATCTGACTTGTGTGTATTCATACCACTTAAAGGCTGGACAGCTAATGATAAAATATAAGTACAGATTTTGCAACATACAGCCCAATTCCTCATTTAGTGTGATTTTCTGTTCTTAAATGAATGACTCCCAATGCAATTTATTTTCATATAATTTGAAGACTTCAAGTAATATTAGCCAGAAATACCCAACAGAATGAAATTGAATAGCCCAGAAAAGGCTACTACAGTTTATTTTCACTTTTAGATCTTTGCAGAAATACAAGCAAATCCTACATGCAGTTCTTATCTTACTGGTTACTATATGGAAAGTCCCATATGTTTTCTGTCACATAATTAAAATGCTGATAAAATCCCTTTATCCTCTATGATCCTATTTGACTGGGTTTCTTGTTTGTTTGCTTTCCCTTTTTTGTTTTGTTTTTGTTTGTGTTTGTTTGGTTTATTTTTTTTGTGGTTTTTTTTTGTTTGGTTTTTTTTTTTTTTTGTTGTTGTTGTTTTTTTTTTTTTTGATATTGTACAGACTGGTTATTGTTCTTCCACAGGTAGAAGCCAAGTTTAGTGATCTTTAACAGAAATAAAATGAAGACTAAGTGAAGGCCACAGTATTTATGTTTGCTCCCACACTTCTTCACATTTCTTGTCTGAGTTCAGGGCAATGAAAATCAATCAGGTCTGTCAGCTCACTTCTCTCTGATGTAATGTTCAGTAACTACTTAATAGTGACTTTCTGTCTTGATTCCTGACTACCTTCTGAGTTAAGCACTGTGCACTCCTGAAGCAGAAGCAGATTAAGCACGATATATTTGATGTTTTCTTCTGTATTAGGTTTATGTGGCAAGGTTTTGACAGTGAAGAGGGCTGCAGGGGTGACTTCTGTAAGAGGAGGACACCTAAAGCTGAGCTAATCAGCAATGGTGGTAACTCTTTTTTCCCCAAGAAAATATTTTTAAGAAAGAGTAAAAATCTGTAAAAACAGCTGCTACAAAAGAAGAGTGAGAAAAAACAAGACAGAAACAACTGGGTAGACTCTGGGGTGAGTGGAAAAGAGGGAGAGAACAAAGTCCACTCAGTGGAGCAGGGATTCCTCTGCAGCTCTCAGAGAACATGGCAGTGTTGAGTTGTCCCTCTGCAGCCCATGAGGGCCCGTGTTGGAGCAGATATCTTCCCTGTATTCTGTGTGAGGGACACCACATGGAGCAGGGAAACAGTGTGAGGAGGAAAGAGTGATGGGGACAATGTGTGAAGAACTGACCACCACCTCCTATCCTTCCTTTGTTGCCTAGGGAGGGGGAGAAGGTAGGATAATTAGGAGTGAAGTTGAGTCTGGGAAGAAGGAAGAAGAGGTGTTTTTGGTTGTGCTTTTGTTTCTCACATTTCTAGTATTAACTGGCAATAAATTAAATTAATTTCCCCAAGCTGAATCTTTTTAACTCAAAACAACCCAAAATCTCCCTGTCCTTCTGAAAATCCATGAACCTTTTCACTGTATTTTCTCCCCCTGCTGATGAGGAGGCTCTGTTAAAAGAGCAGGCTGGTGGGCATCTGGCAGGCAGCCAAGATTAACCCACCACAGCTTTCTTTGAACCAAGACATAGAAATGTTGATGACAGTACATAAGCTTTTGTTAACACTATAATGCCACTAAGTATAAGCAGTGGGCAACCCCAAAAACAAATAGGGACTTGTGGGATAGTTGTGCAAACAAGGTGCAGGAAAGCATGCACATACTAAAATCTGCAAGATCAGAACCAAGGATGAGTGAAAAGATACGTGGTGAAACATTCTGTAGAGGGTTCTCTGGGGCAGCCAGAATGATCCTGCAGAACAGAGGAGGCAAATGATGGACAAATTACTCCAGAATGAGTACTTCTTCAAAGATATTAAGATGAGCTATGTCAGAAGCAGATAGATTCTCCCTATTTTTCTCTGTAGGAAACTGAGGAACATAAACCAGTGAAACTGGAGAGGTGGGGACTAAAGTAATAGCCCACAGCAGTTCCCTCATTGAGAGCTCTCAAGCCTCATTACTTTTATCTCCACAGCTAAAGCCACCAAGGACCACAGCCATCAGAGTTACTTTATGGCAACAATTCCCTGAAGCAGTGTACTCTTATGTCATTGTAGACAAAGTCTTAAAGGACTAATTGTGTTCTATATGGAATGGCAATAATGGATAATGCATAGGAACTAATTATTAGCAGTACGTATTATTAATTAATGACAGTCTATTTTTGTTCTGAAGTTTGAAACTCTCCTGAATTATCAGTCTTTTAAATAATCTAAGGATAGTGATCCTTGATATATATATAGATAGGCACACATTCAGTTGCAAAAACTGCACAAATCCCAGATTACCTGTTTTTGAGAATTAAACAGAAAGTTGGTGTGTTTAATGTTGCATTATACACCTCAAAGAGTCAAACAGTTTGGTACACATGGAATCAATAATTCTTCAGAGAAGATACTCTAAAGTAGAATAACAAGGCCTACCTTTTGCTGTACCCTTAAAAAACCCCAAAACCAAACCAACAACAACAACAAAAAAAACCAAACCAAA
>VZTT01052642.1:7306-29223 GCA_013400855.1 Buphagus erythrorhynchus
CACTCTGATTCAAAGAAACAAAGTAATTTTAATACATTTATAATGTAAATATATGACACACAGTTGCAATTGTGCAACTTGTGTTTCATTGCATCAATTTTTACACATGGCATTACAAACAAAAAGATGAAAAACCTGCTCAGAGTCAACAGCAAAGCCTTTCCCCTAAAGAGGAAGTTCCTGAGCAGAGAGGTTTATTTCCCATAGTAACCTATGCTTGTCCTTTGGAAGAGATCAGAATCATCAGTTATAGTGAACAACTGTGTGCACAAGAAAGTTTTGCTTCATTGGAAGAACCCAGAATGCAGTTTTATGCTGCTTCTAAGAGGACATCAACAGCACATGAAACAGCTGTAGGTGCAACCTGATCATGCTGGTAGGCCATTACCCTTTTCTTCAATATTTGGTTTTAACCTCATTTCTTATCTTCATTCATGGTTTACAGAGAGGTACTAATTTACATTTAGCTCCAGAAAGTGAAAAGCCCCAAATACTTCAAATATTACTTGTAATAAAGGAAGAGTTCAAGACAGTAACAAAGACCCTCCTAGATATGGTATGAAGCTTATGATAACACAAAAATCTTCACCACAAGCACAAAACCCTACTATCAGTGCACTGTTTTACTGGTAGCCTAGACTGAATAAGAATATGAAAATATCACATTGTAAAACATACTCTAAAAAAACTTGAGGTTACTTTTGTTCAAATTGTTTTCCCAAATGCAGTACTTACATCATCGACTAATACCTCCAACTCATACTCATGAATTCCTCCTCCACCATAAACAGAAAATCCTACTACAACTACACCAGCTTTGTCAACAGAGAAACATATTGCATCAGGGGATCCATTCCCAGTATTCCAGCTTCTTCCCTGACTTGTTTTAGTGAATCGATTTGGAGTGGATTTGACAGAATGGAGAGAATTCAGTCCATCAACCTGTGGAAAGTTAAACACAGTTGTCAGAAAATATTAACTGCTAAATGTTAGGCAACTTTAATAAATTAAAGTGAATTAAATTAGGGGATTTTTCAACTGGGTTAATTTTAAAAGTCAACTCATAAACCACAAAAGATGCCACTACTTAGCCTTTTAGTTAATACTGACTAAAGAAAAAAGAAAGTATTTCTGATAATTAGAAGGAATAACTAGGAATCCAACTTGGTTTTTTAAAGTATTTAAATATATATTTTATAGGATGAATTAACAAAAACTACAGATTAGCTGTACTAAAAGAAAGGTTAGGTATTTCTGTCTTAGGTACAGTCAAGATTAAGATAGGGCAGAAACAGATGTTACATAATGGTAAAAACAACTTCAGTCAAGATGTTATCAAAAGCTTGATTCTTTCTGTGACAAAAGCCTGTTGATAGCACAGAGACAGTGACATGCCTTTAACAAAGTCAAATACCTTTCTGTCACTTAACGAAGTTATAGCCTCCTGAAAGGATTGTGTATGTACACAAATATGCAGGCAAAAAGCAAAGTATTCAAAAATTCACCATTTTAAACAATCTGCAGTATTCTGCAGCCCTAATGAAGTAGCTAATTATCAACAGTACTTCCCTAATACAGTGAATATATGCTTTTAAGTTTATGCAAAACATCTACACTACTCAAAACACAGAATTCCAGAATCTCTGAAAGATGTGCACACCTCTGAAACACCCATCTCAGCCTGTATCACACTCATAATATGTTTGTCCTGAAAGACTTCTAAAAATTATTTTAAAGCAGCTTTACCTCAGATCCTAATGCTGATGCTGTAAGTTCACTCACAATACTAGCAAGCAACCCACAGGTATTAGAAACCAGATGTGAAGAGAAAAGTTCATTTTCTCTTCTCAGGCTGTTTCGTACTGGTAAAACAACAATGACCAACATCTTTTCCAGCACTTCCCGAAAGCTTGTCATCCCTGAAACATTTTCTTCACTCTGCAGTATGAACAAAAACAATGATAAATGACATGGTTATTAAAAAAAAAAACAAAATACAAACTTTCACATATTATAAATACTAGGTAATTGAAATATCTGTGACTTCATAAAGATAAGCAATGTCTAGACGGTGGGAAAAAAAATTAAAATTCTCAAAGCTATCATAGTATGTATTCCTTTGTCAAAAGAATTGATTAATGTCCCTAATTTCCTGAATGAGGTGGTGACAAGTGTTTTATTGCATTGGAAAGATGCCATATACAGGTGTCCTTCCCAGGAGAGGTCTCTTCTTTATCTACTATATAGCCATAAAACCTGAGGGCTTTAAAAGCATACATTAAAACACAGTGGATATATAACTACCTTCAAAACTGTTAATATAATTTTCTTCTGCAATGTCTAATAAAGAAACTTGGAAGCTTTATTGTTTTGGTGTTATCAAAATGAATCTTCTGTGCAAAGAGGTAAGACAAAACCAGGGGTGGGATGATTATAAACAGAGTTGTTCTTTGCTGAATGAAAACTATGAAACAAATCTAAGTTTAGGCATCTATTGTGTCTTCTGCCCAGCAATGACATCCACTATTGCTTGTAACAGTTATCCATGCTGAAAATAATTTCCAATAAGAAAAATAAAATCAGCTCCACTGATGAAAATCCAAGGTTTATCTTTCTCACCCCTTTGTCTCCCAAGAAAATATCCAAGTAGTGAACAAATATGGAAGTCAATCAGGCAAAGCAAACCTGTACAGAACACTTTTCCATCTTTTACAGTTACGAGGCTGCAGTATCCAAGGCACAAATATTATATATGCATTTAATAGTGCCTGGTGGTTTTTTCCTTCGTTAATTTGTACAGGTGCTTTCCAAGTCCATGAAAGCTTTTTAGCACAATAATGGCCTACAGGAGAATGTCCCACAGCTTAACTGTGTATTTTATGAAGAGCAGAAAACTTCTAACCGTTATCTTTTGCTCTAAACTTCTGGTAATGGTAGACTTTACAACTATCCTTTATTTACTTTTCTTGCATAATTCATAATTTCATATTATCTTACCCCTGTTGTCTTCCAAACTGAAGAATACTATTTAGTAGTCCCATTTCCCTGAGTATTATCTTTACCTTTCTCATTCCTGTAAATCAATTCTAAAATAACAGAACTGCAGCAATACAGCATTAAAGAGCCCTTGATTAGGAAACTGTTTAATAACCTTTGCTAGAACAGCAGGAACTGGGATTCCTTTATTGATCCCTTTAAAAACTCCAGTTTGGGACATGACTTTTTAATACTAAAGTTGTATTGACTCTTCCTCAAAACACCAGATCTATTTACATGCTCCTCCTTGTGATCACATGAAAAAGCTAAAAAAACCGTTGCAGATAACACTATGCAACAGAATACTACTCCAAAGGATATTTCTTCCAATTTAATATTCCAAGGTAAGAACCATTCTGCTTAGACATTGTCCAAAGAAGAAACAGTTGGAATATTTCAGACAAAAAGTTGAAAATTGTAAAAAATAGTAAGTTTCTGAAATCAGACTTTTAGAAAGAAAACACTTAGGCAAATTCATGTACATCTTTATCAAGCAAAAACTTGCAGGTAGGTAACTGCTTTTTGTTGCAAAGTAAAATAAATCATTAAATTTTTAGAATACATCCTAACCTGACTCAGCTTCTCCATGTGTGCAACCAGAAGAGGAAAGCGATGGGCCAGAGCAGAGTCGTTCTCAGTGCTGACTTGTTTAACCATGGAGCGCAGCAAGGCCTCTCCATCGTAAGCGATGGGAAAGATGGAGGTCAGCTTCACCGACGTGTGGCACAGAGCAGACATGACAGCAGCAAGCAGCCGGCTACTGGAGGTCTTGAAGTTTGCTTCCTGGATATCCTTAGGACATAAAAAGAAATTAACAGAATGGCACCACTGCACTGAAACAACAGAGAAAACTACTTTTGAAAGGAACGTTCCAGCTTTATTGTAATTAATAAAAATAATTTAGAGAAAGCTTTCCTATGAATTTTACGTTGCCTTCTCTCATAAGCTTGAATTTAGATCTTCAAAACTGGAGTAATTAAAATATCTCAGTTGGCATGTTTTAAAATAACAATGCCATCTCATATTACTTTTGAAATGATGGTATCCTTTGAAGACAAAGATTTCTTATAATTAACAATTATAATTAAGCAACTTTAAATTAGAGTAATACATTAAAGAACACTGTTCCTTGAAATTGTATATGCTAAATGAGTCTTCATGCAAAGTGGCAAACTGTTTTACATCTCACCATAAGCAATGCAAATAACCAACTACACTGTTTGATGTGGGATACTCATTCACAGTAAGCAAAAGAAGAAAGTTGTTTATTACAGAACAGTATTTCCAGCTGCTTCTCATGCACTTGGCTGGATCAGAGCTCTGTTGTAATGCTTAATAATGAGGAATTACTGAAGTATTAGTGATAAAAAATACCACATGGATGCTCTTAGGCAACATGCAGCAAGAGTAAGCACACATAGGCATGGCCTCAACACTGAAAAAGCAGGTGTTGACAGTTACCAGCACTACAAATTTTCGTAACTGACCCACAGAAAATCTTAAAAGCTAAAGAAGATGAAGTTCCTAGGCTCTTATTGAACTACATTTAGAGAACACCCCAAACAAACAAAACCAGAAACAAATCCAATATCCACACATTAAAAAAAAATATCCAAAACACAACAGAATTCAAGTTGCAAATCAGGATAAATGCAAAAAAGTAGTAACAGTTTTAAGTACTACTGGGCTTCAATTTGAGCAAAAGGGCAAGCTAAGCTGTAGTATTTACTTGTGCCATTTTAATGTACCTGGTCCAAACAGTTCAACAAGTCGCAAAGACATGCCCACTGGAGAGCTGGTGTTGGATAGAATGAATGGAAGCAAGCTGTGAACGTATTATGGCATTCCTGAAGAACAGCTTCTAACAGACTGAGAGGCTGACTGAGATATCCTTGTGGATCATTGTCCAACTTCACCATGCAATGATCAACTCCTTCAGATAAAATTTTTCTCAGCAAGGTCCTAGTTTTTCCAATGCAATCTGCTAGTTTGCTGGTTTCTTCTACAACTGCCTTAGCTGTAGCTAGAAGATTACACAAACAGAAGCATTAAATGTACAATAATGAAACATTTCATGTTAAAATGCACATTTTTACATGCAAATAGAAAAGCTGGGAATTTAGCAACATTGTTGAATCTACATTCAGAAAAGTTAATTCCAAAAGTAAAACAGTGAAAGGGTGTTAAACTCAATTAAAGAAACCTGAGTATTAAAAACTCCCACTTTTCCGATCTTTTACAATTTATACTGAGTTTTAATGAGCATTGTTCAAATGTAGGCATGAAAAACACATACAATCTTTCAAATTCACACTGTGCTCACCACCACAGCAAACTCTATGTTCAGAAATGGGAAAAAAGAAGATACAAATAGTCTAAAAACAACTCAACTAACAAGTCAAACAGGAAGTTAACTTTAAAATACACAGGTTACAGTGTAAACATGCGGTACTAGGATACTTCATTATGCAGACAATTGAAAATTTCCTGCTCCTGACAGCAAGTCTTTTAATTGCTTCAATAAAACCTTGTGTGTGAGCAAACCTATTTTATATCATATCCTACATGAACACTTAGATCAAACCATAAATGCCCTGTAGATTATTTACTAATAAATGTGAAACAAGTGAACTGAGAGGAATACCTGATATTGGATATATTTCACAGGTGTAGACCCTCAGCAATCTCAGGCAGCAAGTGCCCACAAAACGCAACCTTTCTAAATCCAGAAGAGTAGCCGTGTATTGGAAACCCTTCAGCCCACGAAGTTCTTCAACTCCCAGCACTAATGTTGTCCAACTCCAGTGAAGAATGCTCAGTAAAGATTCAAAGCATTCCTATTTCCGGGTATGAGGGATACCGAAGACAGATTTAGTGTTAAAAACCAAGAAATTACTGTGTTGCATCAGTATTAGACAAAAAGCAAATAGCATCTATATCTATGTTCATTATGAAAACACATTTATGTCTATACACATCTACCATGCAACACACAAGTCCTAATTTGTTTGAGAATAAAAAAAACACTGTGAATGCAGGGCACACTTCACTGTAATACCACGAGAAAATTTATCTAATAACCTCATTTGAGTATTATGTGTGGAAGCCTCTCAGTTATTTAAGAACTAGCAAATATATTCACCTGTAATGGAGATTTTTCAGTAAACTTTACTTATTTTATCTACAGAAGAGTGCAACACCAACTTTTGACATAATACATTCTTATCATAAAGTATTATCAGGCCTGTCTTCACTTGGTTTTTAAACAGTTATGATCTGCAGGACCATAGCCACTATATGACATTTACAGTACTTGAAAGCTAAACAGAAACATATGATCACAAAAAATTTGAGGATTTAAAAAGTTTTGTTTCTACTATTATTATTGTATGTGATCAGTAATTTCATGAAGTTGTACCTCAGAAAGCAAAATAAAAGTATTTGGTGTTGAACACCAAAATAAAATCTTTAGGAAAAGTAAAAAAATAAAACATTCTATCAGTGTACCTAACTTCTGCTTGAGAAAGCAAGCACAAAAGCATTGTTTCCACATCTACTTCTTTCAGTTTCCTAACTGTGTTATGAACTTGCAGGAAACACAGAAGATTCTTGATAGTACTCACCACTGAGACAGTTCTGGCAAAAGATCTCTTTAAAATATGTACAGGTTCACTAGTTTGCTGTTTTCCTTTGGATGCACTGCCATCACTTGTTGGCAACCTGGAAGAACAATTTTAGAACTTGAAATCTCCAGGTTTTACTTCTAGTAGAGTTTTGGGTTCGGTTTGGTGTTTTTTACTTTTTATATTTTTACTGTTTTTATAGTTAAAGTGGGTTAAAAAAACCAAAGTGAAAGTAAGTTTTAATTCTCAAAAAAAACCCACAGTTTCAACATAACTTCCTCCAGTTTCCTAATCATTCTAGACCAGTAACCAGGTATGTCGAATTCTGCTCAACTGGCAGTACTGTGACAACTTAAAATAAGGTTGTTATTTAATCACATGCAATTATTACAAGTATCTACTTGTCTATCTACTTGTAGCTACTATTTCCTCAGAGGACATCGAACTAGAAATGTTATTTCTTAAAAGAACACTGGTTTTGTGAAGGGAAAATATATGCGGAGGTTAAAAATACAGACAGCATCTATCACTGCAGCATCTCCTCTTTTGTGCCACTCATTGATCTTCAGAGGCCTCAAGGCTTGTTTGCCTTTTGGCTACAGCCATCTCTCCATAGAAATCAACTAAATGATGAATTTGTTGTTCCAGGACTTCATATACATCAAAATGAAACCTTCACCTGGGGCAACAGGGCACCTATGGACAGAAAGCTTAATGGCAAAAGTGAGCTGTTCTGTGAAGGAACTTTGAAAAGGACATGTTTAGGAAGGACACAGCAAGAGAACTGGTATAAAAGAATTCTACGTTTCAGAATCAGCGTGGAGGCCGGGGAAATTAAATACACATACAAAATATAAAAATTATGTCATGTATGTATCTGAGGAAATCTGAAAAATATACTATCAACATAGTAAAAGAGATCCTGGTTATTAAAACACGTAACATTTATCATGGCAATGATAAGTTTATGGTAACTTATTGTAAAGCACAGTTCACTGTTGATTTTGGCTTTGTTTCATTAACATCATCTGTTCAAGAGTATACAGTTTCCTAAACTGAGGGCGACCAAATAGAGCACTTCCCAACTAGCAAAAAATATTAGTCATGTTATATGAAATCGTGAGATTCTATGGATGTAAATGAAAATCTCAAGACTCATGCAGGATGACTGCAAGAAAAATAGCAAGGAAGTAAATGTGGGTATAATTTCATTACTTTTCTCAAAGACACTTAGTTTTCCCCGTATTTTTCAGATACCGATTTCCTTTGCTTAATACAAAAATATTTTCATGAAATACAGTTATAATGAATTTAATATTTCTACTTAAAAACATGTCCGTAAATTGTTCCAGAGGTTAAAGTATTACCTGTATAGTAATTGTGGAATCTGCCCTGCATTCACATCTGTACCATTATTTGATTTCTTGGAACTTTTAAACTGAAATACAACACTGAAAGAGAAATATCCCAGTTATTATTCAAGTCTTATTAGATCTCTTCCTTTTCCAATTAAAAATGTAGAAAAAAAATATACCCATCATCTGTAGTAATAGAGGCTTGTCCATGAGATCCACAATCACTGCTAGGTCCTGACACTCTTGCCCAGGCTACGTACCACCAGCCGGCTTGCAGGAGTACTGGCTCATCAAACATCATTGCATATTTCTCTCTGAGAGAAGTAAATTTTGGAAATTGTAAGATGTTAATTATTTTTTATATTAACTTTTAACAAATTACACCCTAATCATAAAAGAAAGTGAGAAGTAATGGTATTAAGTTGTATCTATTTATATTCAAAGCCCAAAAGTTTTTAATCCAAAAATACTGTAGTAATTAAAAAATAGTAATTCAGAAGGACCCCAACCATATGCACGAAAGAGCTGCTGCAACATTTTGTCTTATAGCCTCAACACAGGAAGATGGGATTTGACTTGGATTTATACAAGAGCAAGAATTTGAATATTATTCTTCTTTTAATTTAAATACCATAATGGTTTGGGGACGTATTTGGTGTTTTACTATTTCCCTATGCACTTCAAGTGTTTTACATCACTTGCTACAAAATTCTAATGATGTAGACCATCTCTGTTGGTATTTAAATACTGAAATGTGTACAGGGAAGTAAAAATAAAGATCAAGAAGCAGGTATAAGTAGGTAAGCTAAACATCTTACCTGGCAGCACAATCATATGCTAAGACATCGGTCTCAGCAAGGAGGTCTCCATCTGTCTCATGGTCTCCCCCATCTGGACCCAATTCAAACAACTGGTGAAGTAAGAAAAAAGGTAAAATTATGTCTTAGGTTTTAGAAACTTCATAATACAACTTTTTCTTGTCTGGTATACTGGAAATCATATACTACTCTTTCTTCCCAAAAATAACAATTACTTAATATCACTGACAGACAAAACCGCATTTGGAAGTCAGGCATTAATTGTTAAGAAATAGCAATTGACACTGACCTCCCAGCCTCATGTCCACTTATTTTTAAGTGGAGAAACTCCCTAAATCTTGCAAAGAAGACAAAAGCAGAGCATTTAAAAAAGGCAAAGTTGAGCAGAAGTTGATGGTTTTCCATCACTGACTGAAATGCACTACATAAACATAAGATATACTCAGCTTCTCTGGAAAGGGACAGCTTGACAGTTTAGCAGAGACAGTCAATAGTGTTATGAACAGTTGGTGACTGGGATAAACATGAAACCTACGAGAACTTTGTTTTCTTACTTAAAAATAATTTCTACAGTTTGATGATTTTGAAAAAGGACCACAATCCATGTCTGTGACTTCTCTTGCAATCACCTACTTAATACACAGCTTATTTCTGGCAGGACTGGAAAATCTTATCTCAGCTATAAGCTAATCCTAAACAAATTGAAAATATAATATTAAGAGTATTATCACAACATTATTACCTTAGCATTTAAAAGGCATGACTAAGGTTAAGTTTCTTGGCTGTACTTAGTTATTTGCAATTCTCAGTCATTATGTTAAACTAGAATAAAGTGCAACTACTTATTTTGGTTGTCCTGTTGACTTATGCAAATGTTACTGGTTAAGCATATGTCACCCATTTCCCTAGAGCAAACCTCACTACCTATTCATCTGAAAATAGAGGAAGAAAATTCAGTAATGCACTAAATGACAAGTAACAACAATAACATGTTCTGAATATACAAATAAAAACATTTAATAGAAATGTCAGATTTAACAACTTCTTTTACCAAAATCCTTATTAAATATAGGAGCAGAGAACACTTACCCAAAACCAGAGCTCTGACACCACAGTGCGTGTTTCTGTGAGGTTCTATTTATCCAAAGCCAGGTTTATTTATTTTAAAATAATCAGCACACATGTTCCACCTGTAATCATGCCTACATCTGGCACAGAGTTAATTGCATTTGGTGCCATTTTCTCTTAGTTGAAGAATCCCAGCCCAGAAGCTATGCAGACAGCAGTCTGAGAAAGAAGTGGCAGGGAAAGTGAAAGCAATGGCTCCTGATAAGGACTCTTTTCCTGCTTTTGAGAACAGCTCATCATGCATCACATAGGATGTGATTTTAACCTGAAGCCCACAACACCAATTTTTTGCTGGTGGACCTTGGAGCTTTGTGTAAATAGATCACAGAACCATTCACACCACTGAAATATCTGCCCAAGATATCTCTAAGACGGCACAGAATTTAGTGAAGGTAAGAAGGGGCCAATTCATGAAAGTAAGGATGGTAATTCTCAGCTCTCTGCTTCATCCACTGTGCCTGCACAATACTATCCACATATAGTAAAACATCAAGAAATAAAACTAATCATGGTTTTAGATAGCATTACTGAAGTTGTGATTTTGAGACGTAATATTGTTTAAAACAAAACTGAAACTCCTACCTTTATTTTAGCAGTGTATTCACCTCTGCCACCAAAGAGACCAAGACCACCTAGCAATATATCCGTATCAGCACAGAAACGGATGGCTTCTACTGAGTGGGCTGAATAACCCCAGCCTCCTCCATGACCTGCAGAAAAAAAAAAACAACAAAAATGAAATTAATCTTAGTCTGTTGTTCTGCAAGCTGATCAGCTTGTGCTATAAAATTTTAGTATGTACGTACTTTCAAATCTGTTAACAACACTGTAGTCTTCTTTAGAATAAACTTTCATTACTGCTTGAGTCTCTTCTTCTGTATTTGCAACACCCATTTTTAAGTCCTGCATAGCAGCCAAAGTATCAAGGCAACCTAAAAGAAAGCAAAACCAAAAAGAACCCAAATTCTCTCACTGTTGATTATAATCATTGAAATGGTAATGAATACTTATAATGAATAGTTAAGAAAACCAAAGCAATCAAACCTAAACCACACTTTTGCTTCTGTTAGGGGTTAGGTTCCTTTCCTTTTGTTCCTTTTTACTTATATAATTTTTTCCCATAAGTTACTAGGAAACACTAACAACTGGGTACTTAAGAAAAACAAAGTAAGTGGCCAAGCTCCGGGGAGGAGGGCATCTGGTTGCACTTCTCTTATCTGGGAGTTTCTCTCCGAGGGGCAGAGATACCATGAGAATCGGGCAGGTAAAGAGTGGGGGCTGGGGCAGCTGCTGGCTCTTTCTCTCAGCTTTGGAGGAGGAAAGTCAGAGCTGCTGCTTGGGGAAGGGAATACACTGCTGCCGCCAGAGCCCAGCCCAGAGCTGCTGCTTATGCTGTGGGGTGAGCCTCTGCCCGTGAGAGCAGCCACTGAACTGGGACCTTATTATCACCCACCTCTCTAAGAGAGGGACCTATCACCCTCTGCTGGGGTGCCGAGATCCTGGGCTCACCCTTCCCTGCCCTGCTGGGAGCCTCTGCCGCTTCTTCAGCACTGCTCTGAGTTTTTTTCACTGCACTGTAGCCCCATATCCCCTGCCTTTCTGAGATATCCTGCTGTTCCAGTTTGCTGCTTCCAAGAGTCCTGCAGGGGCACCAGGATCAACTCCCCCAGGGTTTGTGAACCAAAGCCTCTCTCCATCCCTTCCCGTCTGGGCACTGGGACCGACACTGCCCCAGGGTTTGTGAACCAAAGCCTCTCTCCCATCCCTTCCCACCTGGGCCCAGCCGCCATCGCCGCGTGCTGCCCGGGCCCGGCCCACAGCGCCCCCTGCCGGCGCGGGGGAATCACCGCCCCCGCCCTGCCCGGGCAGCAGCAGCGCCCCCTGCCGGCCGTGCCCGGAACTGCACCAGGGGAAATGCCCGCGGCACAGAAGGGTCCCTGGGCTCCTGTTCTGGTTGGTGTTAATGCTGCAGTTGTTGTTGTTCATTTGCTTTACTGTAGATAGTAGTAAAGAACTGTTATCCCTATTCTCACATCTTTGCTTGAGAGCCCCTTAATTTCAAAATTATAATAATTCGGAGGGAGGGGGTTTACATTCTCCATTCCAAGGGAGGCTCCTGCCTTCTTTGGCAGACACCTGTCTGTCAAACCAAGACAGCTACCAAGCAGCTTTATACTTTTGATTAGGTAAAGGGTCATTGCTGCAGAATCTCAAGGTTTGCTACTGAACATAAACTTCATTTATTATCCAGAATAACAAACGTGACTAAACCTACTTTGCAGCTTTTCCAATGGCAAATAAATTGCCAGTAACAATTTTTTTCCTTTTTACACTTACAGTATTATCCAAAAAGAGTTGAAGTAGGAACTGAATTATGAGCAGATTTCAAAGTCTTCACAGAAGGAGTTTTGTTTCATACACGTAAGTATCTAACACACCTTACTTTGACACAGACACAAAGAAGTACCATTGAAGTTGAAAGTTATCACATCTCTAGCACACAATGAAGTGAGCAGGTCAAGGAACAGATAACTTATCATAACCAGTGGACAAGCGAGTTAAAATAACTTCCAAAGCTGTGCTCTGAAGTACTGGGTATGTTGCATATGCCCAGTTTATAGGTGAACACAGTGTACCTAAGTTTTGCATTTTTAGACCAGAAAAAAACTACAAAAGAAGTAATATTTCTTTTAGTGACTCATTATACAAAACTGCAAAGATTATATTTTAATTTTATATACTGCATTTACTTTAAAATAAAAATAACTTATTGAAGATCCCTTTTTTCAGGCCTGAGTTCTCTTTTTTTTTTTGAGATTCCAGGTTAAGAGTACTGACTTTATTCTGCAGGCTTTCCAACAAGATCATCTAGGAAGATCTCTTACTTTATTATGTAGGCATACAACAACAAGTTTCACCAGAACTCGAAAATCCTCTAACGTCATTAAGATGTCAGAAGATAACTTTTATAATTTGGTTGATGTAGTTAAGAGCAATGGTGAAAGACTGCAAAGTAAAATTTTAAGTGAAAAAAGTCAAGGAGCTTTTACACACAAAGTTATGTTACTTTATTTCATCTAAGGTTCTGACTCATAAACTATAAATGTATACCTAGAATATGCAAAGCTGCATGAGATCTGGTGGTTAGAGCTTTGGAACCTGTTGGCAGAGCAAGTTCTGGACTCAAAATACTACACCGGGATTGCATATCTGGAGCTGAGGGAAGCCTGGAATCAGCAACTACTGCGTTGTAACTCCACAGTTCCCTTGCATTTGGGCGAAACCTAGAGCAAGAAGAAACAGAATGAACAAAACCTTTCATCTACTGAAAAAATACAAAATCTAACCAACAATTAAATTTTTAAGGTATTTAATGCAAAATGTAGATCTGCTGGTATAAACTCTTGAAATTGAGCAAAACTATTGCAAATACATGAAAACTTTGCTAGCTTAACACTCCAGCAAACGAAAAGATACAAAAACATTATTATACTTTAAGTCAAACACTCATATTATGGGTTTAGAAATTTCAGAAAATGTTAAGACATTTTTCAGAGCTAATAAATGTTAAAACCGTATTACCTATTAAGAAGTATGAAGTAACTAGCAAAGTACTAAATAGAATGGCAGATGTGCTCAAAAATTTTAAAGATGGCCAAGCGAAAGTAAAAGGCTTATCTTTAAACAAGAAAAAAAAATCTTAAGGAATCCAACGTATTTTGTTTGGGCTTTTTAAAATGGGTAACATTGCCTCATGAGTTTTTAAGGGATTATAGAAAAGGGCAGCATAAACAAGGGAATACAAATACTTTCTATAATATAGATTAACACATAGAAAAAGAAAATGAAATCTTTTAAACCATTATGTAAAAGGAAGAAACAGTAAGAAGACATAAGTCTATGGGAGTGTTCTGAAAAAGCACCAAAGGAACTTTCACTTGGTACACTTTTAAAAATCTAATGGAGAAAGAAATAGTTTAACTAAAAATATTAAAGGGCACCATATGTATTCAGGATTTTAGCAAGTTAGCAATGTTCAAATTTATACACAGGTGACATTCCACAACCACTTGAATTTCACTAAGAGATTAAGTCACAAAGCTTTGAAGAAGTGTGTAAGCTGCACGTCATCAGAATGCTGTTTCTGTACAAGAAACTAAATCTATCATTTAAATAGGCATGAAGTAAGATGTCCAGAAATAGTAATACACCAATTATTTAACTACTAATAGGCATATTTATTAACATATCTCTTCTTCAGACTGTTTTAGTATTTTCTATTGAACAAGAATGGGATACAACAGAGAAATAAATCTGCAGTCTCAAAAAATCCACTCCTCAGTTAAGTATTTAAGCTCTAGATTTAGTTCTACAGTCCCCAAAATACTGCAAGACAGTAAAATACCTCAATTCATGTTCATTCATAATATCTAACATGGTGACTTCGTATACTTCCTCAAGCTGAATAACCATTTTTTTGTCTTCAAGTTGAGTATCATTACCTTGCCTCCCCTGAAACTTGGCTCCCATGGCCATTGGTAACTGGTTTATTTCACAAATTGTGTCTTTCAGTGAATTTAAATATGCTGAAAATACAGAACTCTAAGGGATGTGGGTGCTACTCTTATTTCTAATCTCTGCATAATTTAAATAAGAACTGAACCAGTGAGATTCAAACAATCCTGCAGATATGGAAAATGCAGAACTACAACCATCCAACTTTCCTATGTCATACAGAAATGTGCCTGGCGAACACATGCTTCAATGTTAATTGGCTGTTAAGTTCGTGAATCTCAATTTTGGATGAAGACATCCCAAGTAGTGATACATGGAAAAGACTTTGTAACTCGTAGGATGCAAGTAGCTTTTAAAAACATGATCCTATGAGATACCATCTTTTCCAGATGAATGCTGGCTAGGTGGTTCCCTGCATCACTCTAACTTGTTTCGTCTTCAAACAATTTAAATACCACCAAGCTCTTGAACTCAGATGGAAGTTCAGATTTCTCTCCAAATCTTAGCTAACATAGCTTTTAAATTGTTACAGAAGAACTAGATGTCATGATTCTGTGTTGGAATAAAGGCTTATTATCTGCACCTGCTCAAAGACTACATTCCAAAGACCGAAATAAATACAATTGGTCTGAGTGTCTAAATACCATCTAAATAAGCACCTTTATTTTGACCTCCGAACTGTCAGAACTGAAAAGAACACCATTGTTACACCCCTTCTCTAGTGGTCTTAGTCACTAAGCCTGACAGAAGAACAACAATTTACGACACACACATATGGCAGCTGAATATGGCAAGGAAGACATTCAGTCAAGTGTTAAATAGATGGAAAAAAAGGAATAAAGAGAGTAAAGAAACAGAACAGATGTGAATTCCCAAAATATTATGAGACTGGAATGAGAATGATGCAAAAAAGAAAATAAAGTTTAAAAATGCAGGCAAGACAACATGTTTGTTTTGGGCTTACTTGAACAAACCATCCAAAAAACGTGAAAAATATTTATGGAAGACTAAAAATTGTTTTTCATTTACAGGAAGAATAAGTATAATCAAATCTCCAGCCTTGTAAAATATTTTGAAAAGGATTTCTATATTACTATTTTAATAGCTATAATCCACACTTGCCTCCAAATAACATCATAGACAGGATCCAGACACACACCAGAACCTTGAAGGTCTTCCTGCTCAGAATCATTGAACGTTTTGCAACTGCCATCTACTTTATTTATCAGAAGACATTTAAAAGGAGGCGGTTCTGATATTGAAGCTGGTACCAAACCTAGATCAGAGAGCAAAAAGAGCAAACAAAACATGAAGACTCCACTCATTAATGCTTCATGCTTAGAAAATGCCATGTAATACAGTAGGGAAGAACAGATTTACTGGTACAACAAAAAAAAATAGTAATAAGATTTAAATGCAAGTGAAAGTTAGATTTTTACATTATACTTCTAATAAAAACCATCTTTCTAAATAAAGGATCGTCATATGCAGTAAAACTAGAAGGCCAAAGTATTTTCATTCTCTCCATCCATGTTTTTGACTTGTTGGTCTATTGTTTACACAACCAAACTTGCTTTCTTCTCCAGTACGTCTATAAGCATTTAAAATAATATAGGGGTGCTTGCCTATTATATGCCTGCTTGCAAATATCTCTGATGTAGCAAGCACATGAGAATTAATGAGAGCTTCGTCAATCCGGAGAAAAGTCTGGTCTCCACTTGCTCCAATCCATGTAGCTTTGCGCCCATATTTGGAGCCTATGTTAGGCATAGGTGCTGGTTTTGCATTCCAGTAGGGCATATCCAGAATTGGTCTGCCAAGCTGACCTTTCTGCAGAAAGAATGCAAAAATCATTAAGTGACAGTAACAGTTAGTCTCAAAGATGGATAAATTACTTCAGTAGTTCTATCACACAAAATTGGTAAGCCGGAAGAGAACTTACCACAAAACTACCCTCAAAATGCAATGGCTGCTCCAAGTGAAGTGTTACATATTTAACTACCAGGAACAACTTACTGACAGATATACTCCTCCCTTTTCAGTTAGGTTTTTGAGTAAAGTTTTTGTTAAATACAACTCAAACTCTCCATGATGGATAACCCTCGTCTCCATCTTCAGAACCAAATATAAAAGTATTATTTTCCTACAATGTTCAATATCTGATTAATGTCAGTGCTAAACAAGGAATAGATTCGTAAGAAAAAATATCTATATTCATATACATTCAGATACAGTCCAAGTTCCATTTAATTCTGAACTTATATGGACTAAATTTTATAGAGCAAATACCTCTTAAAAGTACCTAGAAATCAATTAGCACATCAAACTTGAGCTAAAAAGAGCATAAAATGCCTCAGCCAGCACTTTTGCACATGTTCATTAACACTCATCTGGAGATCTAGGGCCTTACCTCTATGTACAAGGAGTTATTGAGACAACAGTTCTTATACTGCACCTAAGTATGTAGAAAGAACTGCTGCCAGAAACCTGCCCATGCTCCATCTTCCTCCCTCAGGCACAGAAAATGCATTGCATGCCAATGAAGTTAAAATTATTAGAAAAAAGAAAAATGTATATACAACAAATGTGTTCTGTTCAGCACGTTATTCATCTTTCTTTCTTCATAACAATATATAAAAACCTAGTTAAGATATTTTCAAGTAACATGCTTTGTTTTGATTTTGTCTTGACTTTATGAAGATTTCAGCAAACTTTCCAGTACTGCACTATTAAAACCAGACACAAAAATAAAGTGATGTAAATATGACCTGAACTTACTTTTTCTTTCAGAGAATGGGGCAAAACCCTCAGTCAACTGACAAGCTTTTATATCCCATTTCTGAGAACAAACTTGGCTTTTCAGGGCCCAAGTTTCAGTGCAAGACAACAAAGCTTAAACCTTTACATGTCCATGTCAGTTTTGACAGGAACACAGACACCAAAGCTCTTGCTTAAAGTTAGAAAACAACAAAGTATTACTCACTTTTAATTCAGGATATGACTTTCTACTTCCAATATTTCAATTTTCATTTTTAATTTTTTTTATTTTTGTAAAAAGATTTCATAAGTTGAAATTTCTCTTCTATTGTGTTCGGCAGTATGTAGTTTTTGAAGTATGTAAAAAAATAGCTCAATACCTATGTTCTAGCTTTTGCAAAAAAGACCCCAATAAAAACATCGGAGAGAACGTGCAAACAACAAATAACTCTGCAGAGATCACCATGAGGGGCATCTTCTCAAACACAGGGAAGCACAGAGGGGACAATGTTTAAATGTTTCGTGAATATAAGGAAGAATTACACATGGACATGGGAAAATAGACACCATGTGGATATGAAAGAAGACTACTGGAGTTGTGCTGTGTTATACTGAGCTGTGTTATACCCCTTCCCTCAAGCATATGCAGAACTTCTGTAACTCACTGCTGTTGCTATGGAAGAAACCAGGACACTTTTTTCTATTGAATGGAGACAGGTAATAGAATAGGCAACATTTACTTAGAACCAAGCTTGAAACAGTAAGAATTTGAGAAAACTGGTGCGCCTTACAACACTGTTTTAAATCATCATCTTCATTAAAATGTAAAAAAAAAACAAACCAAGAATTCCTGGCATTGTGCTTTTCTAACCAGAACAATATTAAAGGCTACATTTTAAAACACAGTAGGCATTGAAGACATGGAGAAGTCATGCACAGTTCCATAAGAGCAAGTATAAGCAGTCTTGAAAGGTCTCTGAACAACACATTAACTACTAGCTTATTCCCATAAGCAAATAACATTTCCTTACTGAGAAACTTCCAAATGTGAAAACCTGGCCATCCATTAAGAGAACAGCTGTGTGGTTGCTCCCAGCAGTAACTTGTGTACTAGGACCTGGTAATGCTTGCACCAAAGTAGGACATCCCCTATATAAAAATAAATTAATTCTATATCAATACATGGTCATGCAGAATTTAAAACATACATTAGTATTGTAAGTATTTCAAGCACTGTAAAATATATTCACTAGATTCACATATTATAGAAAATTAGAGCCAAGAAACATCTTACACATTAAACTAACAGAGGTTTGAAAGACTGCACCAGATAGTTAAGTCTATGCTCTTCTGTTACAGGGAAACAGATCAGGAATCCTCTCTTCACTTAAACTCAGAAATCAGCATAGAATAAGAACTATTAATGTAATATATTATTCTAAAATTACAGTTGCGTAGATACAGTAACGTGTGTATTTTTGTATGAATACAAAATATATTGCAATGAAATGTAGCAGTAAAATATGTTCTGAGATAAAGATGCTTCTACATAAAATATATTTACTACTTAAGCACTGAACCCCCAGAAGCAATCGAAGCATTATATGGCTGATACTCTAGTAGATACCAGAAGCAATGTTGCTACAGCACTCAAGATCACTGTCTGGAGAATTATAAACGAAATAAAGGTCTACTCCCCTCCATCAGCTCCTCTCCCATCAACCTCAGACTCAAAGAACAGACCTCTCCAAACTGTTTTCCAAAGAGATATGAAAAGGTCTAATCCTTTTGACTCCCAGATATGGACAGACATAAGAAAATAAACTTTCCATTTCAGTAAAAAGGAAGGCGGAAAAAAAATGACAGGGTGTTCAAGATGCAAAGAAAGAAAACTTGAACTGATGATTTGGAATAGAAAGAGCACAAAAGATAAAAAGTATGAGACACTAAAATTTTTATTTCAATCCCAACAAAGAGAACAGAAACCTACAAGACTTTGAATCCCGTAATGAATGTCTACCTAGACTTAATATTTCCTGTGGAGTTAGAAATATTGTGAACTTGAAGAACAAGTTATTCCCACATAGTTTTTATGTTTGGAAGCTGGACTCAGAGTTATACAGAGGAGGACAGCACTATGTGAACTTACTTTCAAACACAGCCTTTCAGAAGTAGGTCAATCTAAAATAAGAACAGGTTGTTTTACACTGGAATAAAAAAAGGCCAGCTCATAGTTACCTAGTGATTGTTTAAGAGCTGATATGCTAAAAGATGGTTCATCTCAAAGTTCTGATTTTAGCTAAATTGCAGGTAAAATAGAAGTCAAGAAAGTATGAGGAAGGTGAAGTACCATGTTCACCAGAAAAAGGGTAGATGGGAAGATGTGAACATATGAAAATGTGGAACAGAGGAATGCAGCATGAAGACAGGTTGATGATGTGAAGAAGGATGAACACAGGTATACAGAAAAAGTATTCTTTGGTGGTAAATGTAGCTTTCAGTGGATGACTAGTGGATATGGAGACTGAAGGGCATAATAAAATTGAGGATGCACAACATGACACTCAAATTTCGGCACTTTTCTTGGTCTACAGGCACATGGATTTGGTTATCACTATTATTATACACAGACACAGAGCAAAGTTTATTTAGCAGCACAAATTATGAAATTTTAAAAAAACCCGAAACTTTACATTTGTCTCTCATTAACTTTAAGGAAGCTCAAAAAAGCATTAAAACATAAATAAAATACAACTAGTAACTAATCCAAAAGCACTTCTGTTAAAAGGAAGTATTTTTATCAAAAGGCTTTTCTTCCTCTCCCTCAAAATTATGACAGCTGCAGGCAGGGAATGACTATATCAATCACATGTTGATATTAAAAAAAAAANAAAAAGTAGTGACTATTTCATCTTTTTAATGCTTAAAAATTGCTATTATCACCAGAACTATTTATCTTTCTGTTTTCCAATTAAATCTATCAGCAGTGTTATATGAACGCTGTGTTTGATAGTCTCTTGGCAGCAGCAGAACAAAATCAAGTAAGTCCCTAATGCAGAGAGATGAAATACATTACCCTCCTTAGTAGTTTTTTTCATTAAGATCACCCAGCTTTTGGAATGGCCAACCACAGTCTATCAGTTCATTTAGAAATGAACATAAAAAAAATTTAAGATACTTAACTACATAAAATAAACATGAATTGCAAAAAAACTAGTTTTCACTTCATAAAAGGAAGAGAGATTTAAAAAAATATAGTAAGCCAGTCTGACTAGTGCACATGGAATTTAAAACCTGTGATACTATTGAGTATTTCCTTATCCCCCTGAAATTCAACATAGGAAAGCTCAGAATAGACACTGAAGAGTCTGAGAGACTCTGGGCAAAGTTTTAACAACCAAAGTTTCTCCATCTGAATCAAAGAAAACAAGGAGTATTCTTCTGGGATGGCGTGGAAAGACATGCTGGTGTTAAAGTCACAGAATGTTTGTTCAATCACAAAAGACTGGCTTCAGCTATAGAGAAAGTAACCAGAGATCCCTTGGGGGAAAGTAACAATTGCTGAATAATTGAGCAGATGGACATGCATCAGCAAACTCAAGATCCTGAAGAAGGTCCAGGTGCATTCTGGCTGTCCACATGGAAACTCTCTTCCATCCCAAAGGGTAAGCATTTCTGAGAGCAGTTGTAGTCGTTGAAAATTCATCACGCATGACCTGTTCAAACAATCGCTGTCCATGGTACTACCACAGGCAACAGCTGCCTGCCAGGTCTCAAAACATGTCACTTGGGGCAGCTGACCATGGTGCTGTACACGTGGTTCACTGGGAGCTGTTACTGTGTAGTGGGTAAGAGAAAATCAGTAGCAACTTCTGTCCATTGCAAGCACAGTTGGACAACCTCATTGCAGAGAAAATAGAGATTTTTATGTTTTAGAAGTGACTCCATTTTGGTGAAAAGATGTAAATATGACCTACACTCCACCACTGGAGTAAAATAATCAGAAAATATGCCTAGAAACATGGTCCTAACAAACAGATATGATGGGACACCCTTTTCCCGCTGGAGTTATTAATAGAATACAGTCTCTATTCTTTATCTTCAGGTGGAACATAGCTGACCATCTGTGGAAGGTCTGGTCAGTTTTGGTTTATGTTACTGCTGAACCTTTGGAAGCAAAATCCTATCAAGACCATATCACTTCAGTCATTTCATTTCTGGAGCTTGACTGTCAGGTCATGTACTTGCTACTGGAGTGCTGAAGTCAAGAGATTTAAAAAAAAAATGCAGACAAATTTTGAACAGCAACAGAAAGATCCTGGAGTTTTAACTTCCTGCTTCTTGAGAGAAGCATCAGCAACAAACAAGCCTTTGTTTACCTGAGCACATTACATGCTATTTTTCACCAAGACTAGATACTGCAAAGCATTTCTTGCTTCCACTGAGTTTCTATTCACCAGCATCTAATTTGAGGAGGATATAAGCACAAACTGACAAATCTTTCATGTAGTGAATAGCTCATCAACATCTGCCACTGTGGATGTTACAACAAAAAGCCTACACAGGCTAATTTAATGGTTCCAGCTTACTGATAGGGCATGTAATCTACCTCATTCCTACAGACCAAGGAAGAATTTGTGATGTTTACAATATTCTAATAGAGGAGTCCAGAATCCCCTTAATTA
>VZTT01052643.1:9283-23736 GCA_013400855.1 Buphagus erythrorhynchus
TCTTGGTGGTTTAAGGAGATGAGCTTAATGTACATGCAACTCCCAGAGAAAACAGTCCTTTTCCCAGGCAGATTTCTTAATGAAGTAGCAGATTTCCTAATGAAGTAATTGGAGATTTCAGGATGTGACTTGCTTCATGAGCTGCATGGGAAGGAAATGTTTCCCCCTTCATAGGGCCTGTGCAGAGGTAAGAGCCTTACATTGCACAAGAGCAGGGGGAATGCATCTCCTCCCCAGCAGGAGAATGAACTTTTACCATAACAGATACTGGAGGCTTGTGATTTCTGACCACAGAGTTCCCCTCTGTGTATTTTCATTTGTAGACAAGCTTCAGACATGGCAACAGATGATGTGACAGGAAGTCTGTTGGGGAGCCTGTCTACCTGGGCTGGTTATGCCTAATCCCTGTCTGAGGCAGTGAAGAAAGTAAAGGACAATGGTAATCAGATGTCCCCTTCTGCAGGGGAAGAAGGCTCCCAATTCTCTTTTGCAACTAGCCAAAGATTAGCACAGAAATATCACATGGGCATATAGGGGAAAATAAAGCTTGCCAGAAGGGTATAAAGAACAAAAAGAAGGACATAAATAGATATGTCAGCTATAAAAATGAAGTCTGATAAAAATAATTATCCAATTAAGTCCAATGAAATCCAATAATAAACTGTAGTGCTTTCAAGAGAGGTGGTAAACTAGTGGCAAAGGACATAGAAAATACAGAGATATTTAGGATGCTGTTTACCAGAGTTTTTAATTGCAAAGTGTGCTCAGACTGTCAGTCAGTGACAAGAGCTATTCCATGAGGAAAGACCAGCTGATAACCAAGGATATGGGCAAGACAGCACCTTTACTGATGGGATGCAGCTCCACATACCCAAGCAGAGCTGGATCTGTGACCGACAAATTCTGGTCTCACTTTGATAATCATCAGACCTGGCAAGATTAAGTCAGCTTTAGGTTGAACCCAAAGCTGCAGACCAGTTTGCAAGTCAGAGCCAGTAGGCAACAAGGTTTGACACACAGGGCTGAGCCGGGATGGTCAAGACTGATGTCCCAGCTGAGACTGGTAATAAACCCTAATCTTTCACTCCAGGCTTAACACAGGCATTCCAGACCTCCATGCTTAGGAACAACATTTGGGTGAGAAAAGTATGGCCCCCAGTAAAGGATGACCAAACTAAGGTCTACTCATACTGGGCAGGCACACTCATCAGAGTGGGTGGGGTGTGGTTACCAATGCAGTGTGGTTAACATAGCTTTGATGCCACTTCTCTAGCCTTTGAGAATAGGCTAGATAGCCTATGGATATAGGATAGACTGAGGATAAGGTGCCCAGCAAAGAAAAAGAGGAAATGGTGCAAGATGCAGCAGGGGAAATGATAAAGTGCATTTCATAAAAGCAAAATAAATCTTCATTATTGGAATGGCAAGCCCAGAGAGCTTGTGAAATCTCTAACCTTGGGGAGGACCTCAAGTGACCTGGTCTAACTTTGAAACTAGCTCTGTTTTGAGCAGGAGGCTAGACAAAATAACCCCCAAAAATCCTTTCCAAACTCTTTGTTCTATGATTCTAGTACAGAAGGACTTCAACGATTTTCTGGCAAAGATTTATTTTATAACTTTCTTATCCCAGCGTAACAACTGAGAAAAAAAACCCCAAACTTAAAAAGTTGTCTAGCTGGTTTCTTCATATATTTGTTCAAAAGTGCAAATCAAATACTAATCTATAATTTTAATTCAGTCCAGCACACCCAAATCTTGTCAGAAGTGAGCAATAGTGCAGTACAGAGTAACAAAATAGTATTGCTTATTATCTAAATACTCGAATTGGAACAAATATTTCAAAGATCAAATAAAAATGGTGACAATACAGTTAAATAAAGTGCTTTTTGCATCTGTAGGGTCTTCACAGTTAGTCTTACTATTTTGGTCCTGAAGTTCTGTTTCAAAAGATATTCTAAAATTAAAAATCCTTTTGAATTTAGCATCTGTAGGAAGGTGAAGTATGAATAGACTGACCTCCATGAAAAAAGATTAAAAATATCTTTTAAGCTTTTTTTTTTTTTTCTTTCATAAGACTGGAATAAAACAGAAAATGAATCATTCAGATACATGCATTCTTCTTCATAATCAATTCATGATTTGAACTCTTACTGAAAGTTTTCATAAGCTTTTCTTCTAACTCGGTGTGCCTAGATATAGTTTAGGAATTTTACTAGGAGACACAATCTTTTACTAGGAGACACGAAATCCTTTGCTTTTTCCTGCCATTTTGTTTCCAGAAGCCTTATCCCTAAGTTGTCTTCCCAGATATTACATTTTGAGATAGGCACCACATTGGCCAATAAATATGAATGTTTCAGAAAAATTCTGTATTGACTTGAAAATTTAAGGAGTATGGGATTTTTGAACTGCCTATAAATCTCATTAATTAACTCTTTTTATGCATGTATTGATATCAGAACATTGACAGGACCAGAACGTAAATTTGAGAAGAACTATTTTTTTTATATTTCTTTCTGAAGAAGAAAACAGTTAAATAAAATTATTAGGGTCATCCAAATAATGGTGTTGTTTTTGTTTTTGCTTTTTTTTTTTTACTTGGTTTTGATCCATGGCTGATGGTAGATTGTTTAATACAGCACTTAGAAACAACTTTCAGAGATGTGGAGATTGTCAGAATAATATCTCTGTCTTCCTTACATGCTCTTTTCAAGAACAATTCTGAATTGACAAAGACTGAGAGGTTTCTTTGCTAGCTTTTTTTTTTCTTTTAAATCATATATGTGGCACTTGAGGAAAAAACAACTACAAAGGAAAATTGTTTAAAGATTAAATACTATACAAAGAGATGAATTACTGAATGCATTTACTAATTTTAACAATACATATCTATAATTCATCCATGATCATAAGTTATTTTTGCATTCTATCACATTTATATTTTGATTTGACTATATCAAAATATTTAATATACATAAAATATATGTTTTATAAGTGAAAAATAGCTTCACTATTCAGAAAAAAGGAAAACCTCACAAGAAAAATTTATAAACTCATAGAGAAAGAACTACATTTTATATAAACCTATTGCATTCATAGTGGCTGAAATGAAGCTATTCTAATCTCATAGATAGACATATAAAATTAATATAAATATGAAATATTAGTGGGACAAAAATACTCTCTGCAGAGCAAACAAATCTTATCTTTAAAAAGTCAGATCAAGATAGGACGATTCCTTTCACTGGGTTAACTATATAAGAATAAATGACACTCCACCTGGCAAATTTCCTAGAAAATATATCTTAACTTATTCAGCCTTACTTAATTTAGACTTTATCTGTTTGGGAGATATAGAAAGCAACAGTACTGTTTTAAATTAACATAAGGAAGCTTACTCTAGTGGATTAGATATGGATACACAACAATTTTTTTAAGAAAAGGTTTGAATCAGCAAACTGTCTTATAATGAATGCATTGCTGAGGCCAATATGAAAACACATTCAACATAGGGGTTTAGAGACCATTAAATATTTCAACTGTCCCCACTCTGTCATGACTGTACCAGCTTCTGCTGCAAAACTTTGTCCTGATCTGCAATGAAAATGAAGTTTTACCAGATTTCACCTGATTGATTTATGTAGAACACACCCACAGACATAGTTGTACATTAAAGTATATCGAACACTATGTCAAAAAAGGGGAATAAAATTTCCTATACAATAACTCTCAACACTGCTTCCCGTGTAGAAATGTACTTCTTGTTAATGTGCAATATTTTGTACTGATGCTCGAGCTAATATAAGGGGATAGAAATATATTTTTCTTGTATACAAATCTGAAATGTCAGAAATATGAGCCTTTAGCTGATCCAGCATACTGTGAGAATCAATCACAATAATGTCTCTGCAATCTCCCTTCTGCTGTAAACATAGGACCCAGCCAAATACACTTCTCTCTTGCCTATTCAGCAATGTTACTGATAATGCCATTCCTCCCATAGCCAAAATAATGATAGTTTTACTTTTTTAGTGAAATTTTCCAGCTGTGTTATAGCCTGTCTTTTTAGTTATTCATCAGACACATAATGTTTCATTTACAGTTCCATAGTTGCCATCATCTAGCTTCAGACTTCAGAGCCCCATGGTCAATTCATACGAAATATATTTTTGTCAAATCACTCGTCAGTATCTGGGAAGTGTTGCAGAAAGGAGGAAACTCTGGGAATTAATCTTCTTTGCTTGAACATTCATGGTGTACTAGGTTGTTTTTAATGTTTTGGGGGTTGTGTGTTTTTGATTTAATATAAGCCAAAAAGATAAGCACTGTTGAGCTTGCTAAATTATCTGGGTTTTGAATTTGAAGTTATGTTTTCTAAATTGGAGTTAAATTTTCTAATTACTTTGCCTTCTGTAAATATCCTGGGTGAACTAGGTTTCAATCTTTTTACTTTGTTGGCTTCTCCATACTATTGATCCAAGTTTCTAAGCATGATTTTTGTTGCACAGCTCAATCAGGATAATTTTGAAAAATTGTAAGACAGAGAAATCTTTCCTAATTCTTCATTTTTTTCTTTTTATTTTACCTCATATTTGCCTTAAAAGTCTTCTCTGAGAATTCTACTTCCTGTAGTCCTATAAACAAGGAAGCAACAGTCATGTTAGATCAGTTTAAAATTAGCTCTAGCTTTCAAAACTGAGAGTTGCTTTCTCTAATGGTATTAGCATAGATTTTTTTCCTTAAAATGGCAATTTTAATGCAAATAAATTGCTTTTTTTGTAAGGCTTCTTCTCCTAACATCATTAATGAATATAGCTTTGCCTGAATTAGTCTGTTTATTTTTTGCTCTTCTTTAAAGTAGCTAGGTTAAAGGTTACACATTCAACATTTTGCCCAAAACAATAGATTCAACGACATGAACATGTTAAGAACAAGCACAATCTACTTTTGTTACTAATCTTATTGAATATACATTAAGTCTCTTGCAACTCAGGGATAATGGAATATTTCAGAAATTAAATGTAATTTTTAGGAATAGTTGTATGAAATAAGAACAAATAGCCATCTAGAAAAGTACCCTGTGTTTGTTTTGGCAAATGGAAACATAGCCAGAAAATTAATATAAAAATGGGTTGTGTAAAGAGTAGCCTTTTCTCCAGCATACTCTCTCTCACCTTCCAACAGCTTGCAGTATTGGCATCTCCTTAGTTAAAATTCCTATTTATAACTTGGCATTTAAAAGGTCTATAAGGACTTTTAAGCCACAGATATCTCTAATTGCTTTTTGATTTAATTTGTACTTTTGACTTTCGTCCTGTGGCAATTTAATTCTGCAGTTTAATTTAGATAATAATAGCAGGATGTGGCTTCAGCAAAATACTCCCTAAATCCCATTCTGAGATGTCCCTCAGCACATTTTACTCACCTATAAAGAGATGGTACATGTCCTGTGATAATATGAGTTTCCTTTTTCCAGTAGATTTGGTACATAAAAAGCCTGATCTTTTAATTTTACCCATTTATATAAAATATTTTGTGTCTGAATATAATCAGGACTAGGAGAAAACATTTCTAAACAGAGCTGATCAGAATTCAAATGATAAAAAAATTTCATAGTAGGGAATTTTAACTCCAGAATGGAATCACTGATTTTGTTCCAGAAAGGGAAAGAAGGAAACTGTAACAAAATATTGAGAACACACACTTGAAATAAGCATGACTAATACCTTGCTTCCAATAAATGTAAAGGTTGAAAGAAAGTCTCAGCCCAGGTAAGCATAATAACTGTAAAGAAATTTCTGTTTAATGTATTTACTAACTTTTTTTTTTTAATAGATTTTAAAAGGTCTTAGGTCAGTCCCTGATTATACTTTAGATATTCAGATATTATCTTTCCTTTCAAGTATTTGAAGATTTCTCTCTATAGTGACAGCTTGCTTATAAAAAATATAGACTGAAGATGTTACCTACTAAAGACTTCTTAAGAATCAAATTTTAATCCTTTAGGCTTTTGTTGTTGTTTTTAAGTATTTACTAAAGAGTGTGCTAGAGAATTAATGTTGAAGATGGAATTTGTAAGTGGAAAACAGAAAATAAAGAAGAAAATTAGATAACTGCATGGAATTCATGCTCTTCCAAATTATTTTTTTAAAAACCAGAAAGAAGTGAGACAGTGTATGAAATTTAATAATGAAACTTTTTTTTCTTTTTTAGCTCCAATATAACAGATTTAATCACAAAATTAACTGTTGGAGCAGGCTGGTGATATTTTTTTTTGTGTTTCCCACATTTTTATGTTGTCCCTTTTACTTTAAAATAACTTCCAAAGTCAAATTATTTTCTCACTAGGTGTCAAGTCTAAATTCTGGGGTTTTTTATGACTTTTCAATCACCTTTTTTTTTTCAATCACTTTTAAGGAAAGAAGACAAGTTTTATGAGAATTTTCACTAGATTGAGATTTATTTTTTCTGTGACAAAAAGAAAATTCAACACAAAATCACTTCACTACAGTAACTGCTTATATAAAAGAAAAGCTTAAGAGACTTTATTTACCGCTTGGTTTTGCTGGGTTCATAGGTAGTACACATTAGTATACATTTCTAATGTATATCAGAAACAGGAAGATTTGTTTGTTCCTGTTTTCTAAAGTCTATCTAGAGCAATGAGTTCTTTCCCTCCTAGACCCGGGCTGTGGAGAGCAGCAGTCTCAGGGCTGGCCTGGGCTCACCTCAGCTGGAGCTGGGCTCTTTCCAGCTGCTCCCAAATATCCGCAGCACCAAATATCTGCTGTCCCTGTGCCCAGCTCCGTGCGTGCCTCCAGGGAAGGGTCCGGCACACCCAGGGGGTCGCTGCCCAAAGCAGAGGAGCCGCTGTGGCCCAGCCTGGGGAGGCTGCAGGGCCAGAAGGCAGGAGCCATGGTGAGGAAACACAAGAATAAACCCAAGCACATCCAAACACTGAGAACGGATGGGACCCTGACCAGCAGCACTGCAGGAAGGACATTGATGACTCACCATGACAGCACATCACCACTTGGCTGGAGAAACTGGAGGGACACTGGGACGGTGAGTACAGTATCAGCAAAAAGGATATATATTTTAAAAAAGGGTATTTATAAAAGAATTCTCAGGGTAATAATATATAGTTTTTCCTGTACTAATTTGTACTATAACTATCATTGTAGCTGGACTGTTGCTTTTCATTTGCATTTAATTTTTTTTTTATTAGGCTAATAATCCATTCTTGGCCTTATACCCATGCCTTTTTCTTTCCCCTGTAACACTGTTTTGAACGTAAAGCAACTCCTTAAAAAATGGGGAACAACTAGGGAAATCAGACCAAAGGCTCAGAAGTATCCCAGAATTCAATAAAATAGACCGAGCCTCTGACAGTATACTCTTAATACAATTAAAGCTAATGCTGTTGTGGTTTACCATATTTCTAGTACTGTAGACCTCAAAATAATTGAATCTCAAAGAAGTGATATCTACTTCAAAATGAGGAAAATGTCTCTAAACATGGAATGAATTTTCTCTTTTCTCATTTCTTTGAGGACGTAAAATACTTTAAATAACTTAGACATGGAAGATGTTTGGAGGGTATTGGTATTTTTGGAATGGATTTTATTATGTTTTTAGCTACCAGAGACTTTGAGATGAGCTCTCTGCAAGGAAGGAATTTTCATTTATGGAAAAAAACCAGGCATGAAATCTGATCAAATTTTATTTTTGTTTCACCTTCTGGTGTCTAGAAAGACACAGAAAGAAGGGCAGTAAACACTGGAAAATGTTTATCTTTAAATAGTAATTTGAAGAAGCATATCCTAATGGTAATGAAAACTGTGAAAGATCTTTATCTGCTATGGCACTGCAGGATGTCAGTAAGAAATGAATGAAATACAGTTGCTGTTTTAAAAAAATAAGGAATTTTATAAACATCGTCACTGTGTCTTATCAGAAAATGCATCTGATGAAAAGTACAACATGCCTCTCAAAGTTTTTATTTGTTGAAAATGCTTTTTATTGTAATAGAAAAGAATCCTGAACTGCCTACATAAACTGCTGACTGCTATGTCAATTTCTGAGTGGAAACCTGGAAATAATTCCAGTAAGAATTTGCTGGGTAATGTCACACAGAAAAAAATATTAGTGGCTTATTATGGCAATTAATACAGGTACTGATCAGGAAGAACAATATGTGATGAAAATATTCATGAGCACATGAATTCAATGAACTAATTATTTTACAGATCATAGAAACCCAAAAACTATGTAGAATGCTGACCCTTCTAAAGTTATTTTAAATTTATTTTTAATTTATCTTCTACAGAGTAGAGTAATAGAAATCTTAGATTTCAGTTTTCCTTTCCTTTGAATAGTTTTTCTACTGAAACATTCTCCAGCCTTGCCAAAATGCAGAGAATTCTGACAGTATTAGCCCACAACAGGCTACTTTTTTTGGGTTCTCGGAAGACAATTTTCAAAATAATTTTTGAAATTTATTCAAAATAATTTTTGTCTCAAAAATTATTTGAAGTTTCAAAATGAAAAAAATCATTTAGGAGAATGTGAATACAGTCTAACAGATTGGGAGGAACATTTTTAATTTAAGTATGCTAAGAAGCTTCTGCTTGCTCACCATATTGAATATTGAGTATGTGCTTTCTCCTCACAAAGGTGACTGCATGAGACAATACTTGGACTCTCTTTCTTTTTTGTTCTCAGATAAGTTTATTCTCCACCTTTTAAGTTGTTGCCTCAAAGTTTGAACCTTTGAGAAAACATTGTCCTGCATACAGGGAATTCTCATTAAAAAATCTGCTTTTCTAGGGAATAAAAGTCAGGAATGTAATCATTATCCTAGAGCTCAGTCATGTGATGTGTTCCTGAGGTGGTATCTCACTGTTTTTCTTGCATCAGCTGGTTGAACTACTTGCATAAATCCTAATAACTTTGTATATAGATGTAGTCTACATAGTAAGAAATAGGGGACTTAATTTTACCCAAGAGAATTTATAGAGTGGTGTCAGAAAGGGCATTTAAGAATTGGAAGAAAATGGAGATGTTATAATAAAGGGAGATGGCATCTGATGGAATCAGTATAAGAATATCAAGAAGTACTAGTTACTTTGCTTTTTTTAAATGCAGGTGCAATCTTTAGACTCTGCATCACAATTTTTACAGTGTTCTCTCTTTTTATTTAAACCTATATGCTTATGAAAAGCATAACCAACAAGGCAATTCAACTCTTTGTTCTTGTAAACACTGTTTCAGGTTCAAGAGATAATGCTCCAGAAAAATGCATACGAGGATTTAACTTGTTACCAAGGATGGATTCTAAAAATTTCTTTCTCGTATATAATCTTTTTTTTAAATACCCAGTTGGCATGCTTTGCTTTCTCTTTCATAAAAATTTACAGCCTGGCAATGACTAGTCTAGATCAAAGTAAATCTTCTGCTTAAGAATTTTATTATACAGGAAGAAGAAAATATTAAAAAAACAAAACCTGCTAGCTATCAGTTACAACTATTTACTTATTTTCAGAGATTAAAAAAAAATCCAAGTGAAGATCCAGTCTGTCTATATCTATAAATATCCTAAAAAGATATTGCCAGAGTCTAGTCACAATAGAGACCAAGATGAACAGAAATATGTAGCTTTTTGTTTTCTGTCTTCTGAATGTAAAGAAGTTTTGGGTTTGTTTTTTTTTTTAATAATGTACGACATTCTGCCAACCTAAGAAGAAGAAAAAAGAGTCACTGAACTAGACATTATGAATCATTAGCATAGTTCACTGTCACAAATCTGAAGTTGCTTTAAACATACAAATTAATTTCAGGAACAATCCAAGGAGACCCTTAAAACTAGGGCAAAATTAATGATGTTACACAGAAAGGCAGTAGTAATTATGTCCAGTGGCTCAGCATGATTACAGTTCCTCAGTGCCTTCACAGCTTTATACAAATTATATAGCAACACTTGGCAGTGGAGAGCATATAGCAGCACATTTTAGAGGTCTGTTTAAAAGTAATTAGCAACATTGATTCGTGTGCAGGCTCTGAAAATTACTGTATCTTTCAAAAGAATAAAAGCTAGCTAATCTTGGTTTTACTCAAGCTTCAGAATATTCTTTTAGGTTTAGCTCTGCAGAAAAAGAAGTTTATGCACTTTTGATATATGTGCATTCTACTTCCTAAAATCGGAGGGAATGTATTTAGGAATAGACTTATCATAGTGTAGCATTAGGAAGTAGACTACCTCAGTGGTGAACACTGAGACTCAGAAATGAAATTTACTTCTTGAATTTGCTTAGAAAGTCATTAATCTGTCTGCTAATATCCCCTTGGGTACCAAACAACTTTAGCTTTCAGTCCTTGTGACCCTGCACTACTAATACACTAATACACTGTCAGTGTGTTATTGCTGTTTCACCTTTGGTCCCAAAATAGGCACACTTGTGATTACTCCAAGGGTTCTTTCCTGAAAGACTTCTCTTCTGGGAAATATATAATAATCTAAAAGACTGTCTAAATATCTCAGGCCTTTGTGGCAACATGCCTCAATCTATATACTGGACTGAGAGGACACTTGCAAGAATTTAGTTAGGTCTTGTGGTAATGATTCAAAACTCCAGGATTCCTTTCTTGCAGGTCAAAAACATGCATCATTGTGTTAGAACAGAGACATGTGATTTCTTGGTTTTTTTTTTCCAGCTTCATTATTTTCACACTTCTACTTGCACAGGAAATAGTTAATATGTTTATTCAGATTAAATTGTGGTTATGGTTAGACAATTCTCCCAGAAAGGAGAAAACCATGTTTGGTCTCCTTCAGGTTGTAAAGAAAATAAAATATTTTAACCCTCATGCAACTATGTAAGAATTGAACATTTACCATCTCCTGTGTACCTGAATAAAAACAACTTTTGTCCATGCAATGCATGTCTGAAATTATTCAATATGCAGTTATTTAGTATGCCTGATCAATCAAGTCATAAAGATATTTTAGGCAGAGTTTTAAGAGACCCTGTTTTTGGCAGTTTTTGCCCAGAGTTCCCTTTCACTCCTGAACACTCTCATCAACAACATGAGTTCATTCTTGTGCTATATGATGATCTACACAGGAAAATTTGCCTGGATTAAAAATTTTTAAGATGGCAGTGTTTTATTTGATTCAATTCTAAGCCAGAGTAGTGGCAGTACTACATGCCTATTCCTACAGATTTAGGAATGGATGATCAATGATGCTGAAAAATAATTAACAAAACAACCCCTCTGTCCTAGTTTAGATGGTATTTAGATAGTTCTCTCCTTCCTTATACTTATGTTACAAAATGGGGAAAAGGAAACCACCTTTGTATATTATCTTTATTTAAATTGAAGTTCATGTGAGCAACTAAAATTAAATATTGCTCTTTGCCAATATAAAAATACAGTGTCCCTTATTAATATATATGTTGACCAGGTCATGAAACAAATGGACTCATTCACAGTCAACAAGGACGAATTCCTAAAGGAAATCAATGATTTTCAATTTGAGAGAGTAAACAAACACGTTCCTGTACTTTGGGCTGTGAACCTGAAGGGACACTATAAAGTAATTTACTTTGGAGTTTATTAAATTAACAAATTAAAATTATGCATTTCCCTCACTGCACTATGTTGTTTGAAATGAGTTCCAAGAGCTATCATGAAAGCTTTGAAGTTCAGTTTTTTTGTGGTAGTCTTTCACTTATGTTTTTATCTTTAAGGTAAAATTATCACAACTCTGCAGATAGTATTTTAGCCTTAGAAAAGTTCCAAGGCAAAGCACCATTGTGATCATTGGTCCTAAGTGAGATTTGGATCCACATTCACATAATCTAGCACAACATGAATTACTTACTACATCCTGCATTTCCATTCACATTCAAGAGAATTGCAGAATTACAGAACGGTTTGGGTTGGAAGGAAACTTAAAGTTCCAACTCTCCTGAAATGGCAAGGATGTCTTTCATTGGACCAGGTTGTTCAGCGCTCCATCCAACCTGGTGTTGAACTCTTCCAGGGATGTAGCATCCACAGTCTCTCTGGGCAATGTGTTCTAGTGTCTCACCACCCTTACAGTAAAAAAATTTCTTGCTAATCTAAACCTACTCCTTTTCAGTTTAAAGGGATTTCCCTTGTCCTATCACTACAGATCCTGATGAAGTGTTCTTCTCCAGCTTCCCTGTAAGCCCTCTTCAGATACTAGAAGGTTCCTATGAGGTCTCCATGAAACCTTCACCTCTCCAAGATGAACAGTCCCAACTTTCTCAGCCAGTCTTTTAACTATTGATGCTCAGTGTCAGAAACCAAAAAAAAACCACTTCAATGGATGCAAAATTTAGCAGCTTCAGAAAATACCTGGGGGTCAGTGCTTAGAGATGCAGGATGGCAAACCAGTACAATGTGTCATTTCTGAGTGTAATCAAAAATACTTTTGTTTTTGAAATTTACAGCACAAACAAGTCCTCTGTGTGTTGCTGTATTGCACTCAGAACAACAGTAGTTTGCATGTAGGCACATGCAGTAGCACAAATACAGTTCATAATAAAAATGTAGGGGATATTGAACAAGTCTCTCTGAGCTCATGACAGGCTCAAATGACAGAGATTGTAAGAACTAAGAGTTGTTAAATAGTTCTGGCAGAAAAACAAAATCATCCCAGTTTTCCATTTTACACCTTATATGTCTTCAGCATGACTTTCTGGATACTCTTCTAATATTCTCTAATCAGATTTGGATTGCACTTACAAGTCAATGTGAAGTTTTACAGAGAAAACTTATGTTTATCTGTGCTAACTTTCCTTTTGAAACAATATGCAAAATAGTGTTTTCATATTTCAAGATTCTGATGCAATGTATCATTTATTAATTAAAGTGGGAAGACATCTTTATGAATAAACTTTCCAAAGGTGCTCAATGAAAGCATGGTCACAGCTTTTTTTTTGAAACCAGGTAAGAGTATTTAATTTGTCATTATATATTCATGAAGTAACAGACTTTGTTCTGTCAAACTAATTTCTTTAATCAGAAAAGAGCATTTCACAAGACAGGTGTATAATAAGTGGCTTAACAGATGCTGCTTCATGTAGACTTTCCAGTGATGTATAGGATTGTTACTTTATTTTGTTAAAACTACCAAATTGCTTTGCTAAAAGCAAATTAGAGCAAGCATTACAGAGTTTCCTTTTCCATCTGCTGACTGCATGAAATAGAACTATGTTATAGCAAAATCACCTTAAGTGCATGTGCATACAATTTTATCATCTGATTTACAGTATATCTCAGAAACACACAGGTCAGTTTACATTCAAGTAATGATCTATTTTTATTGGGACTTCAGATCCCAGAGAATTTTTTAAAGTGTCTCTCTTTATTAAGGTTTGCACTTATTGAAAAGTAATGCCTGTAAAATTATATAGTAAGAAATTTTTCTGTGAAGAAAATCATAATAAAATATAACTTTTCATGAAAATTGAAAACTAAACAAATAAATATATGTGGACAGGAATGTGATTTTACATTTTAAGTAGAAAGACTTCTAACATTGGAATGACCACAGTTCTCTTATCATTTCTATGCAAAATTGTATATAGAAAAATATGGCAAAGAAAAAGCCATGCAAAAATACAGTATTACATTCTTTTCTGGACATATTTCTAAAGGACATAAGTTTTGATTAACGTTTTTCTCATTATGTTTTTTTAAAGTTCTTAGGTTTTGATTAGTGTAAATATTAACAGAACATTAGCTTTCCATATTAACCCTAGATAACAGGGTAAACCATCCTTTATATAATTTAATTTTGTTCATTTAATGACTGATTGTCTTGGTTTAATTTGAATTTCCCAGCCAATGCACCAAATAATGTCATAGTTTTGATTTGCCAATTTAAATATACTTATTTTTTGTTGTGAGACAGAACCAGGAGCAAAAGAGGAAGGCAGGCCTAAAACTTAAAAGAGTATAAAAACTTTATTAACTACACAGAGAAAGAAAAAAAACAACAAATTCAGAATAAGATCTTCAGACTACTCTTTCCTCCCCTCTCCCAACCTTCATAACAACAAGACAAACATGCAAAGACTACTGCAGTCAACTTCCAACTTAAAAAGTCTTTTTTTCTGTTCACTTCGGAGAGAGAAGTTTCCTATTGTCAGGCCATAGGGATTTCTCCACAAGTGAGGGGGGGCGAAAAAAAACCCCAGTCCTCTCGTGGCTTCACTTTCACGATTTGCATCCGCCCAGGAAAAAATCTGCAAAGTCGTGAAGCTCCTCCCATCCTCACAGCTCTCCCAAAGCTGTGCTTATGGGCCATGTTAAACTCATGGGGTATTACTTTTAAGAATGAACAAAGCAAAATTTCTCTTCATCTCTTTTCTCTCTGTTCATGCTTCATCCTCAGAAAACTCAGATCCCCTTCTTTCCTC
>VZTT01052643.1:23983-47553 GCA_013400855.1 Buphagus erythrorhynchus
CCATGGCCACCTCTCCTCCCTGCTGGGCCATGCCAGCTCCCCACACAGGGGCCCGGCCCGGGCCTGCCCCTGCCAGGCCTGCACTGGAGCCAGGCCAGGCCGGTGTTATCTGCACTGCTGCCGGAAAAGAAAGAGAGCCTTTTCCCGGGTTACCTCCTTCAAAATGTGTGTTCATGGAGCGAACTAACTTTCTCCAATTGGTTCTTCAGGCTGTCAATAACCAAACCAGCCTTCAATTGGTCCTATCAACTCACAGAGGGAGTTCTCACAGAGAGAACTTTTTCTCTGAGTTTCTTCTCCCCAGGTGAAACCAGTACACTGATTTACCTCCTAGAAAACAATGATACAGAGGAATTTTGCTTTTGAAGCTAAATTGCAATTATCAAACCATTATGTTTTTCTTTATAATATTTCCAAGGAGTCTAGTAAGATTCCAATTCTTCAGAAATTAATGCCATTTCAGCCCCATCCTTCGACGTATACTTATACGTGTAAAGTTTTGGAATAATAAGATGTAGAAAATGCTTAATAAATGAAGACTCCATGACATACTGCTGCATTTTATTCAACACAACAAACAACTATTTAACAGAAAACTGTTTTTTTTTGAGAATACGTAGTTCGTCTATTAGCAGAGTATTTAATAAAAAAAAAGGCAGAAAAAAGAATTAGTCATGATCGATATGCTTTTGGATGTATATTTATTTTGTTTTTAAAAGCAACATACTAATATGGATATTTTTTAATTTATGCTTTTAAATATGCAATGAACTTTAGTTCAAGTATACTATTATAAATTAATTCTTTTAGCTTCAAGATATGTGCTTCTTTACTTTTTAAATGAGATGCTATAACTGGCACCTGCAAGCCCTGTGTGAACTTTTGTCAGGACTTATAATTTATACCAATTGTAAAACAATTTGTATAATTTTTTTTCCTTTCAAGAACAATAAACTTCCTTGAATACATTGTGTTGGGGGGAAAAAATGCTTAGAAGAAAGAATTAAAAATTAACCCCAATAGACAAGGAATATATTAGGAGTTTCCACACAAAATCCACATGTATGAAGTTGTCAGAGCTGAACGATCTCAGCTGCTGTTCCAGATGCATTAAGATCTGATAATAACTTCAGGAGACGACTGATTTGGTTACAGATAAACACTTGGCAAAGAGAGGAGGTTGGGTTTATAAAATTATGAAGATGGTGAATTATAAAAATGAGTAACATAGTTAATAACTGTTAGAACACTAACACTTCCAGGTCAATTTTAAACTATTACAAGGTAAAAAAAATAGATAAAATATCTTATCATATAAAAGGTCTTGAATTTATATTATTTGTTGCCACTGGAGGTTGTGAAAGCAGATAGAATTCTATGGTTCAAAAAAAGATGACCTAAATTAATGGATGACAAGTCCATAAACACTCTCAAGAGATTAGGTAGGAATGTCCTCACAGGTGAAGTTGAGGATGCAGGAAATACCCTGGAGGAATGGGCTGTGCAAAGTGTCCAGCTTTGTTTGTCTTTCCTAGGTATTATATTTTTGTATGTGGCAAGCAGCTCAACACAGCACAGCAACTTTATATCTCATGAGCAAAAAGATAAGCAAAGAGAAAAAAAAAAAAAAAATGGCCCAGTGTGGTATGAGTACTTCTATGCTACAGACTGGCTGTACAGTCAGCACAGCTGGTCATGTTTCTAATCACAATTTTTTAAAAGAAAATCACAATCTTCTGGCCACCAACCCTGCTCACAACAGTTGTGACCGGCAGTGAGAAATCAGTATATCAGTATTTACCAGAACAGAATATGAGAGATATCAGTGTATTATAGTGAATAAAACACATTTTTTTTTTATTAAACTTTCAGGATTTAGAGATTAAATATGTACAAAGTTGTTTGTTTTTTTTTTCCAAGGCACTTTTTGCATGAATATAGCATATTGAATTTGTTTACATTTTCAGTACTTATCACTAAAAAAAGGTTATTTCTAATTTACAAATGTATTTATCTATTACTTTATTGCTACTTAAAGAATTTTGATCTCCATTATTTTAAAACTGTTAAACTTCTCAGCTTGCCACCAAATCTCAAATAAAAGACCATAATATATTATCATCAAATTACACAGAAAATGAATAATATGCAAATTCAAATGATGGAGGGTGCAAAACATTACAAATATGCTTGCCCTCTTATAAATAAAACATTACAGTTTAAGAGTAAAAGCAGAAATGAGAGGTCATTATGGCCAAGTTTTGGCAAGCTGGTGACCAAAAGTGAGTGGTGAATTTAGGTGCTGTACTGTACCAAATACTGAAACAAACAAAACAGTCAGTCTTCACAGGGACCAGAGAGCTGCAATTTCTCTTCAGTTCATAGCATCTGCAAAAGTTTGTCACCAGGAATATTTGGTCCACAGCTGAACACCGGTTACCTTTCTACAGAAATCTTATTTTGCTGAGTTGGAAATGAAGAACACAGTCCTGCCTAGAGTGCTGGAACCAAGCCCACAAGTCTCCAGCTAAGATCACCCTCATAAGAGAGAAATGAACCTGGATATTGAAGAACTCAATACATAATCTGACTGTATCTTTTTCCCTTTTCAAAATAACTTTCAGTAGATTCCATCTCCAAAAAATTAATCAAAATGTGTTTCAAATTTCAAATGCATTTGAAATCTGCTTAGCCATATAAAAAAAACAGGGTTTTATTGGATGCATTTACATTAAGATGAGAGTTCAGCATTTTCCTAAGGTCTTTGAAATTACAGTCTCTCATTCTGTATACATATTATTCAGACAGCAAATTTTCTTCAGGAAAATTGCTTTAGAATGCTTTTTTATAGTTTTTCTTCCTTTTTTTTTTCAACATAAGTATATTTTAACCTATCAGCATGTCTTTTTTCTCCATCAAAAAGAGCTAATAAAATCCCTCATCATGCCAGAGTCTTACAATGCAGATTATTTGTATTATCCTCATCTATCAATATTTTAAAATATTTTTACTGTCAATTGTTTGATCCATGCTATATTTCTGCTCAAGTGTTTCTTCAACATAATATTTTATTTTTCTCTGGTTTGTAGAGAAAAAAAAGCCTTTGGAGGAAAATAATAAAAAAGGTAAAGCTACTAGAAATAACCTTTTAATTTCTGGCAGAGAAAAACAAAATTTACACAAATATTAATGTTTTATCTCTTAAGGTGTTTTTGAGCTACTTAAGTAATTCCTTTGTAAATATATATATATTATTCCTCTTAACTCTGTCAGTATTTAAAATATCCCAGAACTACTGTTGGTTCAGAATTTACACACAGAAATAAGAAAATTCAAATACTTTAAACAGATTAACATATTTTAATATCACCAGATCCTTGCCATCAATTATTTATGCCATAACAAACTCATAAAGACAACTGAAGTTGACCAGACAAAATAGACAGGACTCATATTCCAAGTCCTTGATGTTTAGCAGTGCCTTCTTCCTTTCTTCTCATGCTGAAGCAGTTCCATGACATCTCATGTTAGAAACAAAAACAATCACCTATGAGCTTTTTATTTGCAGCTCTGTAAGCTTTGTCTGAAGCTGCTGAGGCAGCATGTTTCATTGACTCTCTAGCAGTATTTCCCTTGTTGGTCCCAGTGTTTTCCTTGTTGTGCTCTTGTCATTCTCATGGCCTGATAGCTGCAAACCCCTGATTTTGCTGTTTCGTGGAGTTTCATGGGAGACTATTATTGGGGATAGGAAAATTATCTTACCCACCTCTCTTTACTCTTGCTTTGTAGTTTTTAGTTTAAATTAGAGAAGACAAAGACGGGGCATAACAAAATAATATTCACTTAAATACTTGACAAATATTTCTCAACCCTTTATGTGCAGAGATACATAAAAATGATACATAAAAACCAGCATGTAACATTTGCTCATTTTTGCATAGTCCTGATGGCACCAAGAAGATCAGCAACAAGAGCAAGCAAGGGCAGGGAAGAGAGTGAAGACTGTCCTGATGAAAAGTACATAGTACTAGCAGAAAGCATGATGACAAACCCTCATGACTGGTTACACTGGAGAAAACACTGTCACTCTTCTTTCCAGATGATCAGAAATAAGTTTTTTCCTTGTTCTGTTTCTCTCTTCCTTTTTTTCCCATATTTTTTCCCCAAAAGCAACTTGGACTGTTGAAGTCTGTATATGTTATAAGCCACAGAACACAACAGTAAATCTTTGTGTGCTTAAACCTGCCTCAGCATTCTTCATGAATCCCCATCATTCAGAACCTGCCTCATAAGTGACTGGCTGATCAATTTTAGAAGTGATGTCAGCAAGCACTATTTATCTTCTTGACACCAAGCTGGGACACTGGAATAGCCTGTCTTGAAGAGGCAGCCATATTCATTAGATATTCTCATCACAACATAAAGAGGACAAGCTAAGAGACATGGCTGCATGCCCTCTAGCAAAAAAATCCAAAAAAGGTGATAGGGAGGAAAATTTTCTAAATATGTTCAATATGTTACCAGATATTCAGAAATATATGGCAAACATGAAATTAGTATTTCTAAATCGAGTGTGATCCTTGTTCACTGAGAAAATTTTACAATGTACTATTGCATGATGTCATAACACCCTTGAAAACACTTTAAACTGCACAGCTGCTGCTAACTGCAAAAGAACATAATAATGAAGGAAAAGTATAGAAATATAAATGTAAATTCAGATGAACCCAGAAGGAGCAGGGACAAATTCAGTCACTGGTGAGCAAGTAGAGGGTAAAAAGGAAGAAGATTCTCAGCTATAAGGATCAGAAAAGATAAAAAACCCACTGAGATTATCACAATTCTATTTTATATAGATTCAGAGTCAGAATTCATTTTTAAAAAAGAAGAAGAGAGAAAAGTAAGAATAAAGGCATAGGAGAGAGAAGGAGGAGCTGTTCCACATGAAGAAAGAGAGAGGATGTGTTATGAAAACCTTCAGAGTCAGGCAGAAGTGAAGGGGAAGGAATGAGATCTTTTGGAGAGAGATGAAAGACAGAAACAGCTAAAGATTAACACAGAAGTTCTTTCCTGGAACTGGGTTTTAAATTTTTCTTTTGCAACTGTATTTCTGGACTTCTGATAAAGACCCTGCCCTATAATTCAAGTTACATCAAACTGTGTAGGTAGGTTTGTTTCTTTTTTTAAACTTGCTCAGAAAGAAAAGAATCCCAGAGGCTGAATAATCATTAACACTCATCTATAGAAAGTTCAGGAAACTAACAAATTATTTTCCACCAATACTGTGGAAGAAGAGTAGGAAATCTGAGCCTTTGCCTTTTACAAAAAATGAAGGGAGAAAAAGGTTCCTAGATAACAGAGATATCATCTCCAACAGCCCCATGTAAAACAGGGGCCTGTCTCAATGGTAAGAACTTTGGATTTCTTGATTTAGACCTTTGTTTCTTATTTCATATTTCTGACTGTACACAGTACTGCTAATAATATTGAATATCAATGTTCAGGAGGTTTATGCAACCACCATGTGTAAGCAACATTCAAATACAGATCCAGTTCTGAAGACAAACTAGAAGAGCAGACATAGAATTGTAGTATTCATGTAAATCAGATCCTGGTTTAAGAGTGGGAAAATTGTGGGATTTCATTCCAGTGTCTTACTGATGAAGCTGTATATCTCATTTACAAATGACCAGCACAACATGAAGCCATTCATAATGGGGATGAAACAATGTGAAGGCAATGGCATGGAAGTCTGTATTACCTGTGGACAAGTAGATAACACAGAGTTACCTATCGAATCAAGATGTGCAGCTTGGCTTCTGTTAAACAGCACATGAGAATTCAGGTTCCTGGAGCAGGTCCGGGAAATTACCACTATTTTATCAGATAATTCTCCTCAACTAGATTGGATTCCCCTCAGCACACATATATGTACAAAGAGAATAAGATCCTTCTGCTTTGGAACAAAAATCCAGGGAGCTACAACAGTACATTCAGCAAGATCACATACAACATAGTAGATCTTTCATGTGTGGTGGTCTATGCATTACTAATGCAGCTGATAAAATTATAGCAATTTACATCATTTGGGGTTTTGATCTGTTGTCCATAACTTCCTCAAAGTCAGTCAGGGAATGGTAACCTTTTACTTTTGTATCATTTTTGCTCATGTATGTGTTGTCTCTCCCAGTTTAATTTGGTATTTAAGAAAAAAAAATAAAAAATTTAAAGTCTTGTCTGGTGCTGAACACCATTGGCTCAGATTAAATAGCTAACACTGATTATAGTCTAAAAATGAAACATTAAAACATTGCAGCCATGACGTATTTATAAAGGTTGCCATTAAAATTTTTTACCTCACTATGAAACTGAAATGCCACATTAGTGGAAGAAATCTTGATGTGTACTGGCCTTCATCTGTCTGTTCACACAGTCAGCTGCAAGAATATTTTCAAAAACTGGCATTGTGTCAGTAGAGAGTAGAATGCTTTCATGACTCTGGCAAAGATCACTGCAGGGACCACTTTGGTATACCAAGCTGGAGAGCAGCTGCTGTGATAAAGTAATAGCTGGAATTAAAGAGGACCATCACAGAAAAAAAGTTAATCTAAATATGACATGAAACTATTTAAGGAGAGAGAAAAGAACAGAAGGAGTGCACACAGAGCTATCATATCAAGGACTTAATTACCTAACTATTCAGAAACTTTCTCTCCAAAGTGCTGTGCCCTACAGCAAAAGAAATTATAAAAGGAAGTGAGATAAGGGATAGAAATGAGATTGTCATTGTCTGAAACTTCAAATATTTCCATTAAACAAAGTCAAAGAAGACCTTAGAGCCCAAGATAGAGGAAAAGTTGCTAAATGTTACAGGAGAACTTGCAAGATAAAATTATCAAAATATTTTGACCCTTCCACCACAAAGCTGGAATAAAGAAACATGACATTATGGTAGTGTATGAGTGAAATTAGTAAAGATTTGTCATTATAAAAAGTAGCAATATGCAAAGCTGCATCATCAGTAAGGCCCCACGATCTGGAGTATGTGATGCACAGCTTTACTCAGATTAAATGCCACGGGTTACCTCTGTCTTGCAAATGGACCATAAGAGTCCTGAATAAAATTATACTTTTATTCTTAATTTGGAACTTTGATTTTCTCTGATTCCTTAATATTTTGCAATCCTATAAAACACCTACAAGACAAAGTTAATTCATTTTTTAAAAATAATTCAACAATAAGTAATTTAAATTTAAAAGTAAGTAATTCCCTCCTCATTCTGCAAAGCCCAAATGGCATTTCAGCATAACATTTCTCTTTTCCCAGTCAGCTGTTTCTGCCCAGTGGCAGACCCTACACTCTTACAGGAGTTTGGCTGCTGGAACTCACGTACCAGGTGAGATGCTCCCAGATGCCATGGGGCAGCCATGTCCAGGGTTGACCCCTGGCTCAGGTGAGACACTTTCAGCTGAGGCTCTTGCCTGGGCCCCATCTGATTTACAGCTCCTGCTGCCCTGCAGATGAGTGCCTGCCTACAGGTGCTGTTAGGCCCAGGTGCAGGACAACATCCTGGGTCTTGGCCATTCTCAGAGAGGTCTCAGATCTGCCTCACCACCATGGACTGGCCAAGTGATTCAACTGTCAGTTGATTCTGGTGGCCACCCTGAGCCTTTCCTGTTTCCTCTGAAACCTTAGTTGCTTTTTTAAAACCTGTTTAATTCTTTAACTTTGATTTTTCTCGAAATGTTCCTGAAATCTGACTTCTGCAGCACCTTTCCTGTACCTCAACTGAGGGGAAAAAAATGCAGTTCTGTGTCTCCTAAATCTAAGCGTACATTCCTGTACTGATATTCCCTTTGTTATCATTTTTAAGTTTATATACTAATAATGCTTAATGGATCTAGCAAAACACTTGCAAACCTGTATGAAAGGAAGGGTATTTGGGAATCCAGGCTTAACTTTGAACATATACTACTTGATCAGGTGAGCTATTAGTGCAAGATGAATTGCCTGTGGGGAATGCTCACTTCTTTTGTCTTGACTACATGAAAATCAGCATGGCAATTTTACACACAAATATCTAGAGTTGGTCAAGAGAAATTTTCTTTCTCCAGTGATTTTGGTTTCAGCATAAATCTTAAAAATATTTATAAAGTATTTGCCTTTTTTTTAATCCAAGTAATTTTTCTCACCTGTCCTGATAAACTATCAAGTATTTCTTTCTGCTCTGTAGGCTCTGCTGCCTACTGATTAAATGGTCAGAGGACATTGGCAGTGAGGCATCTCTTTCCATAACCAGCACCTCTTTTTCAAAACTGCCATAAGAAACAAGCTATACAGGTCTGCAACTAAACTTAATGTCAGTCATGCTCACAACACTTTGTATCATTGTAAGGCTTAGACAAATACTGCTGCAGCATCCTGTCTGTGCATCAGCAGAAAAACACGTATACATAATTCCTATGCATGGCTGCAAACATTTTAAGTGCAGTGCTACATGTGAGGAAGGATAACAGATTTCCAGAAGAACAATAAAACTTTCACAAAGTCAACGGTGATATTCAGAATTGTGGCCAGCACACATAAATCATAATTCTGATCATAATTTGAAAACCTCCCACAGGTTTTCACAGGTAAGGAAGCATATGTTGTTGCAGAGCCTGGTTTTCTTCCTTCTTTTTTTTCCTCCCCCTCTGTTTTCCATGAGAAAAGGGGAGTGGAAGGGATGAAAACATTCTTCTAGCTATGACTGAAGTGCTTTGTATAAGTTCCTTGTCATTATTTAATTTCTTGATGAAGGAAATACAGATTCAATACAAAAATAAGTGATGTTGAAAAACAAAGAGAAGAACAAATGGTGGTGAAACATTTATGTCAATTACAAGCTCAAAAATTAATGTGGGGTTATGAAGTAAAATGTGTAAGTCATCTCTTCCTTTTGGATCTTGTGTATGAATCACAAAGGAAAAAGGAGCCATTATGAATTATCATACATCTCACACATATCACATTAAGACAAATCAGATGTAAAATGCCTCTCCTTTTTCTTTTTGCAGCAAAGCTACATGTAGAATAAAAACCTTCTGCATACAGTGAAACAAAACCTGAATAGAAAACTGTATTTTAGACAGGAAAAATATTGTTATGAAAAAATACTGGGCACATTAACTGGAGCTGGGTCACGCACAACTAAAAGACCTTATGTTGTTTTGTTACATCATAATTATACTACAGGAAGAATATGAAGGTAAAACTTGTATTGAAATACAAATGTGTACTAACCAGAAGTTTCCTGTTTCAAATCTGGTCAGTAGAAGTTACCTGGTGGGGGAGGAATTAAGATTCAAGATTAAACATATGAAGCTAACAACAAGTCTTAAATACCGTTCCTTGCTGGGGAGAACTTGCTATTAAAAAGTAGAATATGGCCCATTAATCTTTGTCAAGACATAATCTTTGTTGTCCCATTGAAAAAAACTTTTGTCCACAGAAGGTAACTATTCCCTGATTTTGGAGTACTACAACAGCAATTCTAACCCTTCATATATAGCAGATCTGTGGTCTTCATGTGGTCATGAGTGGTGTCCCCCAGAGATCACTGTTGGACCCAGTCCTGTTTCACATCTTTATCAATGCTCTGTATGAGGGGATTGAGCCTACCATAAACAATTTTTTGGATGACACCCAGTTGGGTCTGAGTATTGATCTGCTGAAGGAGAGAGGAGGGCTCTGCAGAAGGACCTGGACAGGCTGGACCAATGGGCCAAATCCAGCAACATGAGGTTTAACAGGACCAAGTACTGGGTCCTGCACTTGGAAGCAAGTCCCTGCAGAGCTCCAGGCTCAGGACAGAGTGACTGGAAAGAGGCCCAGTGGGGAAGGACCTGGTCTGGATGAACATGAGCCAGCACTGGGCCCAGGTGGCCAAGAAGGCCAATGGGCCCTGGCCTGGATCAGCAAGAGTGTGGCCAGCAGGAGCAGGGCCCAGATTGTTCCCCTGTACTCAACACTGGTGAGGCCAAACCTCGAGTGCTGTGTCCAGTTCTGGGCCCCTCAGCTCAGGGAGGATATTGAGGTGCTGGAATGGGTTCAGAGAAGGGTAAAAAACCTGGTAAAGGGTCTGGAGCACAAGTCTTGTGAGGAGTGGCTGAGAGAACTGGGGTTGTTTAGCCTGGAGGAGATTTTTGGGATGTGACCTTATCATTCTCTACAACTGCCTGAAAGGAGGTTGTAAGCAGCTGGGGCCTTTTCTCCCACTAAACAAGTGATAGGACAAGAGGAAATTACCTCAACCAGCTTCAGGGGAGGTTTAATTGGACATTGGAAAAAATTTCCTCAAAGAAAGGTGATTAGATACTGGAATGAGCTGCCCAGGGAGGGGGTGGAGCCACCATCCCCGAAGGGGTTTAACATGATCATGATATAACAAGAAACCATAAAGTCTTTCAGTTGTGTGTAATCCAGATGCAGTTAACATGTCCAGTATCTTTTCACAGCAATATTTTTTCCTTTATGGAATACAGAGTGTTCACCATCCCTGGCTGAGGCATGTAGTGCTATGACCTAGTTGGCATGGTGGTGTTTGGTCATAGATAGGGCTTTGTGATGTCAGAGGTCTTTTCCAGTCTAATTGATTCTGTAATCTTCTCTGCTTTGACAGTATCTGGAACCTAATTCTAGATACCTGCTGACTTCAATGAATACTATTAACTAGTAGTTTAATTCAATCATATTTTGACCAGACTGCCTTTTCAACATACTTAACAATAAGATTATTATCAAAAGATATTTCTCCACAGGATAATTGCAATAAGTTTGTGTTTTTTAAATAAAAAGCTGTTATTTTGATTGTTTATTCAGGTTTTTTTTCTCCCCTGACTGATTTTTGTTTTTTTTCTAATTGATTTTGTTTTTTTATTTCACCAGTAACTGCCATTGAAATTTTCTCAGAGCCTAAAACAGAAAAAAACAGTTATTAAACATAGACTAATACAAAAGGCTATTTAATGTTATAAATCCATTTAACTTTATACTATATTGTAAACTGCCTAGGCTTGCTGATCATTATATGCAGCAAGTGCCATGAAAGCCTCAGTCTATTTATTAATCCGTCGGCAATCAGAACATTCAGATAAGCAAGAAAAAAAACAATAAGCAAGTGTCTCTCAAAAATTACTCCCTTTCTTCATTCTCCTACAATCTTTTTTTTTTCTTCCTAGAGAGATGACACTATCTCCATACATGTACTGCAGACAATAGTCATGTGATATCTTCACACTTTTAAGTCTAATCAGCTTTGGGTTATTACAATCCCTGCATAATAGAAAAAAAATATTCTAAAAATGCAAACTAAAACACATTTTGCTGTATAATTACAATGGCTGTAATGAATAAGACAAACGATAAGAAAAAGAGAAACAGGATCTCATTCACAACAAGCTAGTTCCTAGGGAATATTAGTGACTGAAGAAGAAAGAAAAGAATGCACTTGAGTTCTTATCCACTGCACACAATTATGCACTCTATTTTCTTTGCCAGAAAACTGCCTGGAACTGACTATACAAGATTCCTCTGAAGACTAGCACAACAAAGCACAGACAAATAGAGCATTTTAGCAAAGTCCATACTGTCAACTCCAGTGTAAGCTGAGAAAAACCCCAAAACAATCACAAAGAAAAATTTATCATCATTCTTACTAATGGAAAGGTAAATAAGAATGCATCCTTTACAAGTATAGAGAGAGCCATGAAGTATAAATTATTTAAGGTTTAGAGGAAAAATGGAAGCTTTAGCACACTTTTACTCAGACTGGGTAGAAAATCGCCATCATTACATGAAGAAAGTTTTGCAGTACATCAATGGATTATGCTCAATTGTTAACTGTTCCAGGAGAAAAAAATCCTTGCTTTGTAGAAATAAGAGTACAATGGATTTAGTCTCTATAAGGCAGTGATTAAGGACTGAAAATATACATCAGTGAATGTGGGAGAAAATATCCAGTGTTTTAGCACCACTTTTAATGATGCTAGGCTTCAATGCAGATTTCATACAGTACAAATAAAAAATCTGAATTTCTGTCTTTCACATTTTTTCTTAGATTTTTAAATTTTGCCCATGAAAAGACTTTATCAAGATATGTCCTTAAAAAAGGAGGTCGGAAAAGTCTCTATTTCTTTGCCTTAATTCCATGTCTCAAAACTCTTCTTCAGCTAGAAATCCGGTACTCAGATGTGACTGCTGAAAGTACTGTTACCATGCTGGCACATAAATATTTGGTAGCAGCACAGAATGAAGGAAATTAGCAGCAATTCATTTTTGATATCAGATGGCAGAATGTGCCAATCATGTGGACCTAAAAGTAATATAATTCCCCCATTACTACTGCATCAGACATTTCAGAGAAGAACAGAGACTCAGGTTTAATCTTTAAAAATCTCCTTAAAGTTAAGAGCAGTTTTTGCACTGTTCACTTGATGTAAAGGAATGTATATAAACTGTACACATTAGACAACTTTAGAAAAAGCAAAAAATAGGCTGAAAACTAGTAAAATCTTTAAAAGAGATAATCTTGTTAACTCTACAATGGAGGGAAGTATTAATTAAAAAAGAAGAAATCAGTTTAAAAAATCGAATTTAACCACAAAAATGGCTTATATATTATTTATGTAATAAGATTGCACAAACTATATTTTTGCAAAGCAGTAGAAATGAAGATGTGAGCATATAAAAAAATTAATATCCAGTTTTGTTTTTTTTTTAATCTGAAACATTTAGATCTCCATTAATAATAATTATATTGTTAAGATTTCAATTACACTAGCATCAATTTTTTGGTTTTACATCTATAGAGCTTTTTATGCATAATCTTTTCTTTATATGCCTATATAGATATACGCCTATATAGATACTTCTGTCTGTCCATATGGTATGCTTTCTTTTTGCTCATAAACAAGATTTTGACCATAAAAAATACACAAGTTCATTTGCAATTAGATATTGCTGAAGTATAATTAAAAATTTGTGCCAGCTGGAGATATCAGTTACTTTGATATTTAATAGTGTCTGGTAGCAAAGAACTTTCTTACTTGCCCTAGTTCCCTAGTTTTGTAATCTGTCCACACAGATTTAGTGTGTAATCTGCACAGTAGTAGTGTACTGTAGTCCACACTTGGTTTATAGCCAAGTAACCATGATGTGGCTATTGATGAACACTTTTAATTATTTTTCTTGCTGTAATACTGTAATCCTCATGAGCTTGGGATCCATTGAATGCATATGTTGCAAAGACATAACAAAATTATTCTTTCCCAAGAGAATGCACAGAACAAATCAGGAGATGGATTCAGGGATGCAGGAAATCAAGAGTATCAGGCTAACAATGGCAGTACTGGTCAGTAAGACAGAAAATGTCTTGCTGGGGATACTTAACAGAATATCTAACTGATACATTACAAGAGTGATATTTGGTGTGGTATACTGGATAGCTGCCTTAGAAACACAATCTATTGTTCAGTATTAGGGAAAAAGTTTCTTGATTCCAAATATAAACTGTTTGAGAGCCTAGATGCTCCTCTGTACAAGATTACCTGCCAAAACTCTGTGTTAGTAAGGTCACAGACAAAAAGAGGTAAAATTTATTCAAAACTGCAGCAAAGAAAGATCCAATTTGAAAATGACACCTTGCTTATTGACTGGACTGTTAGATAGTTCAGTGCTTTTCTCACACTAAGAGAAAGACAGTATGGAGAAACTATTTCTAAACATATTGGGCTTTGGTTACATCTGAGTGTTTGCATTATTTTTTTTTTTTTTTTTTTTTTACAATTTTTCAATAAATGGACTTATCACAGTGTGACAAAATTTTTTCTGTTGAAGCATGAAAGGAGTGAGAGAATTAGACTGTTGAATTTTACATATATTTGAATGTTTTTTACNTTTTACAATTTTTCAATAAATGGAGTCCTTGTTTTGTTTGAAATGTTTAAGAAGCATCTGATGCTGTTTGCACTTAAATGGCTGAAAACCGTAAATGTCTTGACTTTTGCTCCTTTCATAAAGAGGAATGTGGACACGAAGAATTAGAAAGCAAATATTCTCTCAACAATTTCTATGGCAAGCAAGCAGATCTCGAGGTGTACATAAGCACTTTAAATTTCTCAAAACCCATAATCTCATAATTTATAATAGGTTAAGTACTATTGATTTTTTTATTCTAAAGTGGAAGGTAGAAAATGTCAGAGAAGGTCCTTCTTGATTCATATATCTGTAAAAGTTAACGGTAAAGGACTGATTCACAATTCAGACAATGTTACAATAGATTTGAATGAAATCTAGAAAGTCTCTACCTAGAAATTAATCTATTTCCCTAGCAAGAAGAGTATTTAACATAGCACAAATTGTTTCTGGTGTCAGATATTCTACCTATTCCCTCCACAGGCTATTACCTGAATAAAAACATCCAGTTAGAGGTTAAGAATTCTAGTTTATATTAAGGTTTGCTCTAAATACTGTAGGAGGCAATTTCTTTCCTTTTAAAGATATTAAATATCTCTCACAGTAGTTATACAGTATCAAAGATACAAACATTTTAACAATCCAGTGCAAATTTTGAAAAGGAAACTTATGCAGAATTCATTTCTGGAAAAAATGAAAGTGAGGGGAACACTGAGCCATTGGAAAAAGATAAAACACTCACGTACTTGATGAAATTTTTCTGCTTTCAGACAGGTGCATAGAACTCTGGAACTGATCCATTAATTCAGATGTAAAATACTAAATCCTATAAAATACATATAGGAGATATAACAATGTTATTTTTAAAGGCTAGAAAAGAAGAATGAAAGATAGGAGAGTACAGGCCTGAGGGACACCACTGTATGCTTCCTGCTGTTCATAGAGCACAATACCAGGAACATGTAAGTATTAAACAGACAAAATTTTTCCTAAAAATTGTTTCCAGGTTTCCCTTCATAATATTTTTTCCCCTAATTTTGTACTTCTGGAAAGCATAGATGCATCCAAAAATGGTTGAAGAGTAAAGATTTGTTAATTTTAAAGTCTAAGCTCTATCTTTGGTTGAGTTTGTTTTGTCTTTTCTGTTGATTATCCAGGAAAAAAAAAAATCTATCTACTTAAAATTGCTGTCATTAAAACTAGTTCTCAGCTCCTCCCACAATACTTTACAATGGAAAGACAATTCAGTGAATGGTGAAAATGAAGCATGTTTTTAGGATAAGCTTTAGAGCTCATCTACCAAATAGCCTCCTAATCCCTAACACAGACACGTCTACTGAGACATGAGGAAAAAACCCAAATAGAACAGAAAGGCCAAGAGAGTTGAAAGAATAAAAACACTACAAAGAGAATTATAAAAATCCATAGAACTTCTTTTATTTGTTTTAGTGTTCTAGAAGTACATTCAAGACATTTGAAGGGGAGATAGAAAAGGACTTGTAGAGGGAAATTTATAGAATTCAAGTAACTTAACACTTGGGAGTTTCCTCTCAGGAGATAAGAATTAAACCTGAAATATATAATCAGAAAGAGAAAGCAGAAAATGAAAAGAAAGCAGAGCTTCTGAAAGTCAATAAACAGAAGAGATATACCAATAACTTGGTGGGCAGAATGAGATAAACATGACTGAGAAAAAAAGAAAAGATAAAAAAGTAATATGCCTGCAGATAGATCAAAAATTATTACAGTGTTATTTTAGTGAAAGAATTAGTTACAATTCCATCAAAATTCTTAAAGTTAATGAAATTAAACCACACTCACAAGAACTTCACGGACCCATGAGAGATGGACCAGGATTCCACAGGCAGCACTCTGCAATAAACAATTTCTTTAATCTTAGATTTGTCTGACAGATCTGCACCTACTGATACTTTACTCTCATCCAATAAAAACTAGCTACACTTCACCTTGAAACATTTACTTGTAGAGAATCCAGTAACAAAAAATTTAGGGCTATTCTTGAATTTTTCATCATTGAGAGAAACAACAACAAAAGCTAGAAAGGAGCCTAAAATAGTGAATATGAAGATATTTACCAAGCTTTTATGTCAAAAGCAAGCAGCATGTTTCTATTAAAATTCAATGTATTTAACTAGTCCCAAGCACTATTAGAAGGTCTCTTATAGTACCAAGTGAGTAAGTCAAGAGGAAATGGGAAGAAAAAACTGACAATAAAAGGTGGTTTTGTTGCCTTTTTTTTTTTTTTTTTTTTTTTTTTTTAACAGAATTAATCACTATTCAATGTAACTTAGATAAGCACTGCCAGCTGGAAGCTAATTACATTCAGCTGAACCTAATTATTCAAAACTCCCTAATAAGTGAGGACACAATTGCTTTTAAGGACAGACAAGGGGATTGGGCTGAAAAGAGGATAAGAGATTTTAAATCTATATAGATGTTAACCTGCAAGTGTGATGTTTTGTTGCTATTCTTTCTTCTGTTTGTGCTGTTAAAACTGTGTTATGTTTATTAATTTCACAAACAAAAAATAGACATAGGATTTCCTTTATAGACTCAGATGCACTCAATGATTTAACTTGTGATGTGAAGTAGGAATGCTAAAAACAGTCTACCACTACAGCAGCTCAGGGCCTCCCTCCTGCCCAGGTGCTGGAGCCCAGCCTGGGGACCAAGGGTCTTTTCCCAGGCTCCGGGATGCTTCTTGGGGAGGCCCTGGGGCCTGCTGGGAAGATAACAGTTAAGTTTTGGAAGGAAGAACACTGAAGTTGTCAGAGATACACTAATGGCACGGTGACAAAAGGCTTCTCCCCCACAGTCCTTTGCAATTTTATGTTAATGTACCCTTGTTCTGTGTCCCCCATTGGCCCGTTGGCCCAGACCGCCCTTGTTATCCCTATTTGGTTACTCAGAATGTTCTAGAATGTTCTCCCTTTCCCTGATCCCTATTGGCCTCAGTTTCACTGCATTATTCTAGCCCTGTTACCCTCTTGGTTTCCCCAGTCCCTTGCCCTGCCTATCCACCACTTTCCCCTGTTCCCATCAGTCCCTGATACCCAGCTCTGCCCCTCGTTCCCCATATTTAAACTGGAGCCCTTCCATGCTCCTTGTCTTTTGTCCCTGGGCCCGTTTGATGCGTGGCTGCAATAAACCCCGTTGGAGCTCCTGCTGGAGACGCTTCTGCAAGGTAGCAGCAACTCACCATCACTACTCGCCCTACAGTTTCTGTCACTTCCTGTGGACAGGTTCAACCAGAAGTGAGGCTGAGCATGTATCCCAGAGATGTAGACACACATGGACACAGAGTGGGTAAGGTTGGAAGTAACCATAGTGGTGTCATCTGCTCCAAACTCCCTGCTCATTAGGGGAATGAAGGAATAAAATTGAGCCTAGAAGAAAGAGGATGAGTAGGAGAAAAGAATCTTAATTTATTTTTTTGTTTGTTTCTCACTAGCCAAATCTATTTTAGCTGTCAATAAACTAATTTTTCCAAACTCACTTTGCATTGCCTGTGAAAATATTTGATAATTAAACTCTTTGTCCTTTCCTTTATCCATGAACTTTTTCCATCTTATTTTCTGCCTCTATCTTATTGAGGAAAAGGAATGAGGGAATGGGTGAGTGGGCATACGGCAGCCAGACAAGGTAACACACCAGTCATTAGGACGCTCCAGGCCTGGAACAGAGTTTATGCACTCTCTGTCTCCCTCAGAGGTTTTGGAGAACAAGCAGAATATAGCCCTGCACCCCTGGCATGACCTCTTAGCTGTGATTTGTGCAGGAAGCTCAATTAGGGCAGTCATTCAGTCCTTTCAACTTGTGTTACTCCATCGTTCTATGATAATCCAGATGGTTTTTGTTCCAAACACCGATCTAGTCAGGAAACTTCTAAGAATAAAAGCAGGCCTAACCCAAAGGTAAAGGAATGTTCTGAAATCATTCAGTCATCTATAAAATTTGACTGGTGATAAAAATTTTTAAGAAAAATGTTTAAAACCTTGAATTTAGTTAAAATCTGACCTACAATTTGTTGACATAATACTCTAAAAAGGTGTCAAAAATAGATTTGTAGTAGGAACCTATGAATGGAATGGCTCATCATGTTAGCCTACCAATTTTATGAATAGGATAGGTATAATGTGGAAAGAACACAAAGACAATTACACACCCAAGTGCAACACAAGCCATGGAAAATCTGTACACCCTCTAACAAAAGTAAGATCTTTAATGTCACCTGAAGTCTGCCAGGATGTTTCTAAAGTCCTTTTGTGAAATACAGTTCCTGTAAATGGGAGAAAGCAACTAAATAAACATCACAACAACCCCAAGATCTCTGCTAGTCCAGAGTAAAATGCTTCATGATTACGGATTTGAGGGAAGATTTTAGAGATAACTCCCTACACAAACACAGTCTCATACAATTTTTAAAGTCACATATGGCTGTCTTCAGTGATCCTTCCCAGCTGGTGTGTGATAGCCCTGCTCTATCATATTTTCAAGCCTTCCTGCCATCAGCTGTGCAGTGTGTCCTGTACTGCTTCATCTCATAATGTGTTAATGTTCTTACATTCCTTGATGCCAAGCAGTACAAGGTGGCATTTTTAGAATCATGTAAGAAAAGCATTGCTCTCCAAGAACTAGTTTCAGGATAGAGGTATGTTTGAAGTAAAATAATGAGACCCAAGAAGGGTGATCTGATGGCTGATAGTATCCAGACCTCATAATTATTTTTCATGTCTGGAAACCAGTGCTCACTCAAAATTGGAATACTGATTTCACAGTTCAGCAAAAAAGGATGTGCGAGTTCTGCTAATAACAGTTGCAGTAGAGAATTGTCACATTCTCCTATCCTGCTAAAATCTTTAGGAATAGAAGAGGAGGCAAAATAAATGCAGACTGTACAAAGAACAGAAGATTTCTCTTAAATTGTTCTGAAAATTAATGTATTCATAGCAGTAGTCATCTATGAGATATTTACTATTAAAAATACATAAAAGGTGAAAAAGTAATTATAACATTAATTCAGCTATATGTTTTTACAGGTTTAAATTATTTTATGAAGGCTCTTAACTAAAAATAGAGTTAAGCCTGCACTGAGACCTGTCTGAATTGCCAACAATGCAAGGAGTTGGCTTTAGCAGCAGCCAGTTATGTTTGGACCACATAGCCTGTTTACAGAGCTAAGGAGAGTGAGGAGTAACTTGACTTGAGGAGGCAGAGCCAGGCCTAGGAAAAGCAATCAATTAAGTTTCAAATATTTTACTCCATTACCATAAGCTGTGAATATATTCAGTGATGCTAACACTCAGTCAGACGCCGATTACTTGAGGAAGGACAATGGAGCTGCTTTTGCTGTTACCTTGAGGATCTGTCTTCATCATAACAGACAAGAGCTGTATGTAGTCCATCACATTCTCTCCTTGGATAGATTAAAAATGTCCATACTATTTTCATCCTATGAAAAATTAAGAAATTAGGGTGTATAAACATGTGATAAGGCGTGGAATATTTCTGTCAGATATATTTATCAGGAGTATCTAAACACAAGTGATCAAAGTAATATTTAGAAAATCGAATGGGAGAGAAAATTTATATAGTCTCCTTTGTTAGAATTTTTACATTGATAATGTTGCAGCCTTATTAAATAACAATTTTTTCTTACCCTCCCTGCCTTCTTCATATAAAAAAATGTTAAGATTTCCTATCTACATTCATGAGTATACTTGAGAATATGCAAAACAAAATGAACGGTACTTTCTATCTGAGAGTCATTCCTTTGTGCTGTCAATCAGCTGTTTTCAGTGTCATTCAGTGTGGCAGGTAATAAATGACCATATATCTGGAGTCAGTAAATAAAGGCACGAAATATGAAACTGCCTATAAATATGTAAATTTTCTTAAATGTTCAAAAATTTTTGGCACCAAAGATTTTTCAGTATAATATTTCTCTTATTGCCCCTGCAGTTTAAGAGTACTAGTATTCATCAAGGATGTTAAATAGTAATAATATTTTGTTAAATTTGTAAAATNTTCTAGAGTCTCCAAAACTAAAAATACATTTCTTAAAAAAGAAGTGGGAAATTTTGTATTCAAAAGTAAAATCCAGAAGATTTTTGAACACTGGCAAGTAGAGAGCATAAAGCTCATTCTCTGTGTGAATCTCACCATGGCATTGTCCATCAGTCACTGAAGGGAATCCTTCCAGCTGCTGTGGTTTTGTCCTCATATTTTTTGATTTACTGTGGAGAAATCACCTTCAGGAGTGACAAAAAAGCCACAAAGTTTTCTGATATACCTAATTTTTTACTATTTTTCATGTTAATAATTTTAACATAGATCTATGCTAAAAGGTTAATGATTTATAATTTGGACTCTACGTAGCAAAAGAGAATCTCTCTTACTTCAGTTTTGTAGTACTGTAGTACTTACTTTCAGTTTTTTAGTACTGAAGTTTTGTGATGGTTCATTGAGAGACTCACACTAGAAAGTGAAATTCAATAAACAATCAGGTATATGGCACTTCCTTTCTCCCAAGTATACCTCCACACTACTACACTAGGCTACTGTTTGTGAAATAGGCAAAGATGTTTTTACCAGTATTTCAAATCTGCATGTTTCAGAAAATAAAGGATTTGGCATTCTTTTTCCACCTTCAGATCAAGAGAAAGTTTCCAAACAGGAGGGAAGGAAGAATTCAAAATATACTTAGTATATGCTGGTGAGCTGTTTGCTGTCCATCTTCCATTCTGTTTTGAGAGGCGAACTTAACACTGACTTCCGTGAAGGAAACAACCAGAAAGCAAAACAAACAAAAAAAATCTCTCTTTATCCAGATCTGAATTTTACACCGCATCTTCTTTTCTATTCTCCTTTAAAAATGCTTCACTCTACTCTCACAGCCAGAAGCATGGTGACTAAGTCAGCATCATAGCCGAATGATTGCATAGAAGCAAAGATTTTAATAATGGATTGAAAAATTAACTAGTTCTTAACTATCAGCATAATAATAACCCTTAATCTCAACTACATTTCTTGAAAAAAAAATGACAAAACCACAAGCTTGAAAATCCATTATTTTAAATAGATCTTTTATCTGTCAAACTGAAAATGGAGAGAAAAAGTGAAGACAGAAGAGATTCAGGCTGGTTGTTATCATGTTCTACAAAACACTGCATGGGGTGACTCTATAGTGAGCAGGTTCCCCATGGGGCTTACTAGATCACTTTTGTAGAGCAGACAACCTCTGCCTTTTCAGTTCAAATTTTCTAAGCTCCTCCAAATCTGATTTCTTCTTAAAGCTTCCCTTTTCATCATGTCTTTCCTTTATACCTTGCTGACTTCACGAGCGTGCAAGTGGCAGTCATTGCATGTACAGCACAGTGAGTTTCAGTGAAATATGAGCAACGGCGTCCATAGTCTCTGTAGTCTCATTGTATCTCCTTTGCTAGTGAAATAAAGTGTCTGGAGTAAAACCAGAAGTGATTTTCATTTTGAATTACTTCTGTAAGATAATATTTTTTCAGAAAGTATTTAGTATTCTGCAGTCATACTACCACCTCTGAAAAACGCAACACTATTTCAAGTAACCTCCAGGCTAAATAAAGTTTAGTCAAGGTCACAGCCTTTAATGAGTTCCCTGGACATCCTACAAAAGTTATTGAATATATTGAAATGTATGCCTTACCTAAAACCATAAATACTTTACTATAAAGTAGAACTGATTTTCTTAAATTGTAAGGAAAGAAATTAATTAAGATCACCTTAAAATTTCTGTGGTGCAGCATTCAATTTTTTTGATTATACCATCTTTTTTATGATATTAAAGATCAAAAAGCAGACATGCACCTGGTTGTACAGACAATATTTTTTAATGAAAAGGTGATGCCTGAGGTGAAAAAAATCNAAATGCTTTTTAGTGAGACATTAAAATCTTTATAATGTATCTTGAAATGTAGCAGAATTTTCCTGGCTTATACTTCATAAGTATTTTTTTTGAGTTCTTGAAATGTGGAAATATTAATTAAAATGAAAGTCTGAGGTTAATGTCTGAAAACTGAAATTCCATCTTGACAGTTAAATGCTTTCTGGAAAATCTATTTATGTTGCCAACACTNTTCTGGAAAATCTGTGTATGTTGCCAACATTCCTGGAGTCTCAGGGAAACTTCTAGATTTCATTTCTAGATATTGAATATAAGCAGGCAATAAATTTATAATTCTAAGAACTGGTTTTCTGTAAATTAATGTTTCCTGTCTTAACAAACATCAAAAGTTCTGAATATCAGTCAGTATGAAATAGAAAAAATTAGATTAGTGAATATGTAGAAGTTACAAAAATAATAAGTGGTCACATCTGAACTCAGAAGAAATTATATTGACCCAAAAGGTAATTTAGAGCTTCAATGCTTCATGTCCTAGAGAGGCTTTAAATTTTCTACTAGAAAAATATGTATCTTTTTCTCCTTTTACTTAGGTTTCATTTTCTGGGATCCTTTATGTCCGAATTTTCTTGCAGTGGCCAAGGGGGTTGGAGTCTAGAGCTGTCTGGGTGTGTCTAGATTGCTGCTCTATACCATGCGTATCATTGCTGGGGGCACGTGGCTTTGGTGGGGAGAAAAGGCAAACACATTTTGTTTTTGTCTTGGTGGTCACACGGAGCTTGCTTGGGATGGTAACCACCTTTTCATGTGTGAATCACCCTCTCCTTTTGTATACTTTTATCACTAATATTATTTCTGTTACTGTTTGTTTCTTGTTCCATTGCTGTTATCAAGCAAATTTTTCTTAATTCAGAAACTCTGCTTTTTTCTCCCTCTCTCCAGAGGGGGTAGGAAGAGGGAAGTGACTGAGTGGGATTTAATTTCCAGCTGAGTTTAAACCACAACACTGATATTTGAATTTTTTTCTACTAACTACTAGCAGTAATCCAAATATGGCTTGTTAAACATATACTGTAAATTGTTATATTCCACTTTATTGTCAGATGCCTCAAACAGAATATTTTAGCTCATAACTTTAAAATATGCAGTGCTGCCAAATTTTCTGCTACCAGCATATACAGGAAAAATTATCCTCATTGTCACTTTTTCCTCCAGGGATGCAGAACATGTCCAAAGACTCAAATTTCTGAACATTATAATTTTCACTGAGATATGTCATTAAAATCAACAGTGGTGATGTACCACAGTGGTAACTTCCTTTAGTTTATCAAGTTATAAAATTGTATTTAACATAATACCTATATTTTTAAGTTTTATAAATTACAGAATTAGAAATGGTCACCATCCTGTTACTTATCATATATTCTTTCCAGATGGTTTGCCAACTAATTATAAGATTTTCCAGTAGTTTTTCTGGCTGAGGAGGCAATGCTAATTTTCTCTTCTGTGATAAAGGTAACTAAAATTGAGGAAAAGGGCAAAAGAAATACTGTAAAATGATCTGGGAAAATGGTAATTCTGTTCATGTCTGCTTCTGCAGGCAATAGATATTGGGGATATGAGGTTTATAAACCCCAGAAGAATTACACTCTTTTATTTTTGTCTTTTAATTTCTGTGAAGTTTTGCTGTAGCACACAGGAAGAATAGTGGCAAATGTG
>VZTT01052645.1:6739-17860 GCA_013400855.1 Buphagus erythrorhynchus
CCCGGGCCGGGCGGGGGCTCGGGGCGTCCGGAGAGCGGCGGGGGCGGCGGCGGCTCCGGACCGGGAGGAGGTGCGGGGATTCAAGATGGTCCCTGGGCAGGGAGAGCCCGGTGCGGGGGCATCGGCCAGGGCTGCCCGCCCGGGTAGGAAGGGAAGGTTTGCCGTAAGTGAGGAGAGAGTTTGCCATTTTGAGGGCTGAGGGCAGATATTTCCTTTTTTTTTCCTAGTGCACTGTAACCAGGTCTGTCTCTTGGAAAACTGTGGAGTGGAAAATGCCTCGAATTTCACAATTGCATGCAAATATGTATTAATGCTATCCAGATTCTTTCACTTAGGGACTTACCAAAAGCTGCTCCCTCTGTAAGCCGGCGACCATGCAAGCGTTCATGGATTTGTTTAACCTAGGCATGTGCATTTCTTTTAAAGCCCCGAGCCTAAGTTGTGCCATTTTTAATGCTTCTACTGACTTCAATGGGGTTACTTCAGGGATTAAGAACTTGTAGTATGGTTGAGAATATGCAGGATCAAGCTCCTTTTGAAGACGAGTTAATTAATTAAAAACATACTCAGTTTGTTCTGATAATGCAAAGACAATTAACCCCCTTGATAAGCAGCTAAAAACTCAAATGATCCCAAGAATGATTTTCAAGTTTTTTTAATTAGGCAGTATTATTGGAGAACTAGCCTTTGATAAGAACATATTTTCATATAAAATTATGCTCTTTTTATTGGTTATTTCTCTCTGCAACTTTCTTGTAGAAGGGAGGAGGCTGGAGGCTGCATTCCTGAAAAAATTACTCTCCAGTCTTACAGTGAATCGTGCCCACTTATTTTTTTTTAATGTCTTTTAAAATGAATGTTACATGTCATCACATTCAGGCTGCTTCTCTAATCTTCCAACAACAGTTATTGAAGGTTTTTCTCAAAACTGTCTCGACTTTGTAGATTATTTTCTTCATTAAAAACCAATTTCCTCTTCTGGCTTTCAGTGCCAAAGCCTTGATGCAATAAATCAATTGAGGCTTGGAAATGGGGGGAATCATGCAGCAGAAGCTATACTCTTGTTTCTTCCTCTCTTTCCCCATTATTAAGAAGACATTGTAACAAAGCATGGTGCTAGACAGCACAGGTAGAATAACAGCACTCCATTTTCAAATACTCAGCAAGTCCTGAGGACTGGAATCAATACAAGTTTTTAGATTAAGCTTGGTAAGAAACGATACACAGTTCAGACATGCTAGGATAAGCTTAGGGAAGCGACTCAGGTTTAGAAGCCTATTTCTTCTGTGATGTGCCTTCAAGTTTTTTGCTGGACCCAGTCCAGCTTTGCTGTAAATGTGGTGCTGTCACATACCTGTGTTGGATGGATCAGGTTTTCCAACCTTTGTCTGTTTGAAGAGACAAGGATAGACTCCTTTCTCTCGTGCTGAGGCAGGGCTGTGCTGACCAGCACAGGGGCAGTATGGAAACATGCCAGCTCCTTGTTGCCTGTCTCATCTTGTCCTGCCTACTTTGGCCATTGAGATGATTTGGGATGCCCACAGGATGAGTACTTAAATGGCCCCATAAAGCTTGAGGTTTGGCTCCCCTTTCTTGGTTTTGTTCAATTGGGTAGTAATGTGACCCGCAATGAAACTATCTATGCCATTTGGGATTTGCCAAATAAACCTTGGGCTTGCTGTCAAGCTTGTATTTGCTGGCACATGCAAGCAAGTTGAGTAGTGCCAACAGATACTGAGTTGGTACAGATATAGGGATATGCCTAACTTGGGGAGGATTCCCTTTGAAAATAGAGGAATTTTGTCATTGAACAGAAATAATGTACTAAGTGCTTCATGTGAAGGAAGTTGTGCATGATATGTGTATCATCAGTCATGGTTGGACTGAGGAATGTGTTTTGGGGCAGGGGATGTTCACTCAGTGAAAGGGGCTGTGTGGTGATAGCAAAGGAATGGGCATGCAGCCTCTTTTGCAGGCATTACTCTAAGGACAGCACTAATCACACCATTATTTTACCAGTAGTTTTAACAAGGAATTCTTTGCCTTTCATGTTAGATGTGGGACTGGTGAGCTGATGCACAATCTATGGCTAAAGGTAGTAGCAGTGTATGTAGGCAAGCAAGTTCAGGTTTTTTCCATTAGAGTTAAAATTTGGTTCATGTTTATAGCACACCTTCTGCAGCAAGACTCACCTCCAACTCCTTTGGTCTGAATCGTCTGCTTCAGAGTTATTAGGAATGAGAGCTTCTTCACAGACTGCAAATCAGCTGAGACAGGTTCTCATGCACTAAATGCCAGCTACAAGAGCTGTGCTAGGGTTAGAGCTGCAGAGCATTTCCTTCCCACACACTGGAGTAAAGAGAGGATGGGATGGCCTTAGCATAGCACTCACAGGAAAGAATATGTAATGTGTTATCTTCCTAGACCTGTGGACCTTGTCTGGTCCTCTGTGATTTTTTCTCACACAAAGACTTTCTGGGTGAAGTGTGGGCTGAAGGTTTGTCCTTCTTTGAAATGAGGGACACGATAATTCTAATCATCTTGTGTTTAATGTTTAAAATCTGTGTTTCTATACTAGCCATGCAGAGCTAGAAAAATAAATGTTGCATGCAGTGGCTGGTTGACAAAAATTTCTTTGAAGCATTGAAATATTTAAAGACCAGAACACCCAGTGGGACAGAAAATGAGCCCATGCTGTAACACAGTGCAGTATATAAAGAATCACTAGCCCCTGATGATTACTGCTAATGTGATATTAATGTTTTTCTTGGTAATGCAATACATCCACAGTATACAAGCACTGTAATAATAACTGTAATAATAACAGCTGTAAACCTGGATCATGGCCAGGGCACCCAATTCAACTGGTGCAGTTAATTGTAGAGGATAGTGATTATTTGTCATATTCCAATGCTTTATCAGTATCTGGAGACAAAAATAGTTTTCGATTTATGTAAATGCCAGCTGAATTCTTCAGTCATTCCTTGGTCAAAATTCTCATTGAGGTGTGTGATAATTGTGCATGTGTAAGGATGGCAAAAGATTTATACAAAAAGTGTATAAATCCTGTGTTTAAATGGCTTTGGAATTTCAATGGAAGTCACAGGTACTTTTCTGATTTATGGACAAAATAAGGAGGTTGGAAGAAAGGTAAGTTAGAAGGCATAAGGCTTGTGTGAATCTAATTTTCCTTTCACAAAATCCCCTGGGAACACACTAAGGAGACATCAGTTATGGAAGCAAACCTGCATCTTTTGATGGAGAATGCAGAGAGTTCCCTGTAGAGGGAAAGAAAAAGTACCTTCAGACATAGATCTTGAATATAACAGACATTTGCATGATTTATGGCATTGCTTTCATCACACGCTATAAAGTCCCAGTACAATAAACATTTTGCATCCTGGGCATGCTAACTTTATACCATCATCTGAGACCTAGGAGAGAAATTAACTTTATTGTAAACACTTCTGAAACTGAAAAGACTGGTTTTGTGTTCAGCCAGAGTGAAATGCAAAGGAAACTTAATGGAGAATGAGGAATGAAAACAGCAGACCTTCAGAAACTGCAAGAGGACAGCTTGTGTGTTCTGTATTAAGGACATTTTCCTGAAGTTAATGAAACAAAGGGTTTTATTGCTTCCTGATCTTCCTTCTTTCCCATGTTAATGACTGTGGAGACACATATGTTTTCATCCATGCTTTTCATACAGTTGGTCAGTACATTGAAATACTTATTTGCTATTGACAATCTTTTTTTTCTCAGTATCACTGGAATGTAATGTAAAATGTCTTTTTTTTCCCTGCTGGCTTTTACTAGGCCAGAAGTCTGGTTTTGAATATCCACCTTTATGCATTTAGAAATTTATGACCTGATTTCGTTAAAACTGCTTTTATAGATAGTAAGGAAAAAAAATGTAGAGCACAGAGATGACAGGTAATGTGCTTTAAAATTAATGTTCTGAAAGCTCAAGAAGTTCTCCTGTGATAATTCAATGTATCAATCCAGTTTTACATTAAATCCTAGAACAAGATTGTAAAACAAATCTTAATGAAACCCATTTGGAGAATTGGTTAATGCATTTTTGTAACTCATAGATAAAAGTGAGCGGGGAGTTAGGTCTTGTCTCAAATACTTCTAAGGCTATAATCAGTAAATCAAATGGCTGCTTTGAACTAAAGAAAGACTCATAATCAATGCAACTAAAGTATGCCTTTTTCTGAATTAGTGTTCAGATCATATGGGATGGGAAAAACAAACCCCCTGACCAGTTGAATGATGATGTCTCACTGCTAAACAGTGTTTTTGTCCTTTAATAGGAGTGGTGCAATGTCTGACTCTTACCACCTGATGAACTTTCTCATTTCTGAAAATCATCTCATTATCTCACTCTAATGTCACATGTATGTAAATGTTGTGGAATATGTGCTTTAGTGTTTATTTTGGGTTTTTTTGGGGGGGCAGTGTTTTGGATTTTTTTTTAGTTTCTCGGTATGGACAGTACTTCAAGGATAGGTGACAAACCATGCTATCCATAAAATACATGACACCTTTGGTGCAATTTTGATGCCATTTCAGCTGTTCTTATTCTCTTATTCTACAGTAATTTGTTTTATTTTAAAAAATATAGATAATTGTGAAGATTTTATAGCTGCAAGTGTTAGAACAATGCATAATTTTCAATTTTAACTTTTCTCGTGGTAAATGCCTACTGTGAAATATTTTCTATAACAATGCAAAGTAAGAATGTTGATATGGAAAAGGTAGTTTTTTGTCTATTCTGCTGGCTGCAATTAGGATTCATTTTCTGTAATGATTTAAAGTGACTCACTTGAAGTTGTTGCTTTAGTTAGAATCTCTCTTGTTATTTGTGGAAAGAACGATGATAAAATTTTTTAATAATTCTTTTCAACTAGCACTTTGCTCTGGTGTACACATGACACTGTAAATCCTGTTTGAATAAACATGAAATGTCTGTATTTAGGGAATTGTGTTCATGCTGTAGCAACCAAGGAACTTTTAAATCCATTTTGTATTGGAAATTAAATAAATAGTTCTATAAGACTTTTATAAAACACCCCAAATGAACCTATCTATAGGGGTTTATGTTTTTTATATTACAGTGAGCTTAAAAATTTTGACCTCAATATAAAGGATAGATAATTTTGAGGCCACTGTATCATTATTCTATAGAGAGATCAAGTTGTTCAATGGGGTATTTAAACACTGAAGCACTTCCACTGTAGGAATGAATACAAGGTGATACTGAGTGAATGGGAGTGTTCATGTAACACCACTGACTTCCACAGGAAGATGTAGGTGGAAGAGCAGTATTATTCCTTATTTATTTTATTCTACCATATGAACAGTCTTTCTGCCATTTGAGCAGGTCTGTGCTTGCTTTGACTACAGTTACACTGCTTCTGTTAGGATGAAAATGTGGTTGGTCCCTGAAGTGCAAGTCTCAAATCCCATGTGTGCATAGAAAGGATTGAATAAGTACTTGAAATTCAGTGTGACTTATTTGTACTGACTTAGGGCCATATTTTGATCTCAGAAGTTACATTTGAACAATGCAACTGGTCAGTGTGACTAAATGCTTCTGGTTTACTTTTTTTTTTTCAAAGCTAAGACTAAACATGAGCAAAAATTCATACGTACCTATCCTTTGTTAGCAATTTTGACAAGCCTATTTACATAATGTTTGATTTCTATGGCTCTGGGAAGAAATTAGACAGAAATGAAGTGATCTCATTTCCCCCCAGTATCCAACTGATGCTGTTCGTTATGCAAAGACAAGTTTGTAAATACCATGTGTCCTTAAGCTGTATGATACAATCTTCACTGCTGTGAGAGCAGCACATGATTTTTGCCTGGTGCACATTTCTTACACTGGCTGTGACACAGCATCTCTGCTGTTTTGTGCCCAGCTCAGGCAGCAGTAGCTGTATCCTCCACCCTTCTTCCATGGGTAGAGTAAGAGACACATCTGATGTGCAGTTCTTTTAGTTCTGCTGCGGGAGTGGTTTGTGCTTGGTAATGCTGAAGAACTAGGTTTGCTCCCCTGAAGATCCATGGGAGGAGTTTGAGACAGGATAAAAAAAGGCCTGTGGGTCTCAATAACCAGGGCTGTCATCACCCAGCATGAGGGAGGCTGTGGTCTGGAATGGGAAGGGCAGTCTTTTCTCTTCTCTTCTCTTCTCTTCTCTTCTCTTCTCTTTCTTTTCTTTTCTTTTCTTTTTCTTCTCTTCTCTTCTCTTCTTTTTTCTTCTCTTCTCTTCTCTTCTCTTCTCTTCTCTTCTCTTCTCTTCTCTTCTCTTCTCTTCTCTTCTCTTCTCTTCTCTTCTCTTCTCTTCTCTTCTCACCATGATGAGCCTGGTACTCCTTTTACTGAGAGGGGAATAAATTGGGAACAAAACTTTTGAGTGTTGTATTTGTACGATGACTGTGGGAAAATATATTAATATATTTAAATCACACTTGTGCACTACACAAACCCAAGCACCCTGGGGGATGTGGCTGACCCAAATATGGGAAACTGCAGTGGGCACCAGTCTCTCTTATTACCAAGGCATGCACTACAACTGCCTGGGCAGAGGTTTCCCCTTGGCTTCCTCTGTGCAGTGAGGGAACACCTTCAGTGTGGGAATGTGTCTGGCAGTGCTGTGGGAATATGTTTGGCTGTTGGTCTCTGACCTCCTGCCAGTGTGTTCCAGAAGAGGATCTGTGCCTCACTGGTTGGACAGGGAAGGTAGAACCAGTGTGCTGGCCTCTGGAAAGAGGTGGGGGATGTCAGCTTGGCAAGATCCATGTTACAGGAGAGGCTGGGATGCAGTGGGAGTGAATATGTAGCTGTGCAGGGCAATGAGTGGTAGGGGGAAAATATTTCAGTAACTTGCTCCATACTCATGCAAGGAGGTGATTGCTTCTCAGTCAGCTAGTCCTGGTCAGATAAATGTCTGTGAATGCAGCTTATCTACAGGAATTTTACAAGCTGATGGAGAGTGTTGGTTAAACAAAGTACTAAATGTAACAGTAGGATTCAGTAGATAGAGTAGTTTTGGTAAGCTGGGTGCTCTAGACACTTGTGATTGTTACTGTTAAAAGGACCAAGGTTATTTAGAAAGACATTTTCTGATTCTTCTGTGATGGTCTGTTTTCTGAGTGGAAGAAAGTACTGGTTTCGGTGACTGAGTGAAACCCATTCTTACATTTTGGAAGGAGTTAAAATGTTTTTCTTGTTGATTTTAAGTGGCCATGTCTACTTTAAAGTGATAATCCAAACTGGATCTGACATTTGAGTGTTTAGATGCTGACGTGGGTATACTGCAGTGAGCAGAACTAACCTGGGAAAAATGCAGGCTAGAAAATATGAAGTGATGTGCTTCACAAAGTAATCCATGCTGCAGAAGCCTGCCCTACTCATGCAGGTAGTTGTGCTGCCTTTGTGTTTCTGCAGCACGTTGTACTCTGTGCTGCACCTCTGCATATTTCCTTGCCTCCCAATGGTCTTGGTCAGACTGTGCCAAATGCAACATAAGCCAGAAGCCCAGGTCTTTTCTATGAGCCTGCCCTCTCCAGTTCTAGCTCAGGTTTTCTTGGAGCTCATAAGAAGGGCCAGTGATGCTTACAACTTCTTCTTGGGCCAGGCAATACTGCTGACACAGTTGCCATTGTGATAGAAACTGATTTCCAGGTAGGAGAGTTCATTGAGTCCTTTCAAAGAGGTGCTTCAAGTCACTAAATAGTTTTGATACTGCTGCTATTACATCCATTGCATCCCTGTCTTTGAAGAGAATATAGCATTTCTTCATGGTCTTCCTCTGGCCAACTCCTTTCCTGGCCTTGCTGACCCACTTGTGAGTCCCCAAGGGTCTCTGCTCTGTGACACTTAGAGTTCACTAGAGCATCCTTTCATGCTTGTTGTGTAACGAAGCCACAGCTGTTTCCTGGCCTCTGGGACCCTGTGTCCCTGCAGATGGAATGGCAGTATTTGCCTCACTGGATGTTATTCAATATTTTCTTATGTTAGGAAAAAATTTTAACAGATTATGAGCTGTCCCCTAGCAGCACATTGTCAGGGATGTCAATGCAATTGAATGTAAATGATAGCAGTGAGGACAGCCCTTCCACCTCTGGTCTGTTGTAACAAGCTATGCAGTGAAGTTATAAGTAGGACTCCTTATTTTATGCTGTGTCTTGCCAGTGTTCACACAGGCACTGTTGTCATAGACACTTCTGAAGAAATGAGGTGTGTTTGTCAGCTAGATAAAGCCCAGATCAAAGAAAGGTCAAGATGCATGAAGTTGGAATGAGCTAGAAGGGAGAGACACTTATGAAACGATGGGATCACCAAAATCTCTGACTTGTTCTTTGGTTTGATAGTTGTGCAAAATTTTTCCTTTAAAGCTTGTGGGTGCATAAACATCTCTCAGCTTGATTCTAACTCACGACTAAACCCAGCCTGTACTCTCATGAAACATTGTACCTTTCTATGCTAGAGAGGCTCACCCAGTGTTGACTAATAGGGGTGCATAAAATACAACAGCCAAGTCATACTGACTTACAAATCACATGGTGAGGATGTTGACATCTATTTGTTGTGGTAGCTTGATGATTAGAACAGTCATTCAAGAGCTGAAATAATGGCTGAGTGTTCACTGCTCTAAGGTAGCCTACATCTTCTAGGAGAACATCCAAACTACTGTTGGGGGAGAGAAATGTGTGCATGTTCTCTATACATGCTTTGGAAACTGCTAGTCCAAAAAAATTGGGCTTTGCTGGGCCAAAGCATAAGTGGGAATGCAATTCTTCAGCTCCTGCAATAATGGCAAGGAATCGAGTATTATCAGTGAGAACTGGGCTAATGTTAAAATATTAGGTATTGTAACAAACATATGAAAGGGGGAAAAAAACAACCTTAAAATATCCCCCTTTTTCATTGTTTTCTGTGGTTTCACTTGGTCAGATTTCTATTTGCTGTGCTAAGTTTTTCAGTTCTCTTCTCCAACACTTCTCACAGAGCTTCCAGCTCCCAAGTCTTTGAGAGCTGGGCATCTAGGGACTAGAGTATTGCAGTCTCACCTTTTGGAGCCTAAATTCCCTTATGGATTTAGGGCTTTGTTTTCACCTGTAAATAGGAGATGAGCATTGTTGCAACTCACAGAAGCCTTGCAAGGCTAGATAAAAGTAGGATTATCGCTGTGATGGTTATCAGAAATATGTCCTATATAGCCTTTAGTGGAAAAAACCCAAGAGATTATTTATCTGAAGATAATAAGGTTTAAGTGTGAAAGGCAGGCAAATTCTTAACAGGAACTCTTTAGGAAATGGAGAGAAGGGAAAATTACCTTTTGAGAAGGGAAGGCAGTGAGAAGCAATTCTTAAGCAATTCATGCATTAAATAACACCATTCAGATCAGGGCAGGACCTGACCCAACATTTGTATTTTCCTTTTTTTTTTTTTTTGGTCATTTTTTTGTACTTCCTGATGAAATTTAAAAATATCCTAATACAGTCTAATGTAGTGTTTATGATAGACACTCGAAAGCACTTGCTTTAGCAGTGAGAAATTACTTGGTTTGCTTACTTGTAGGAAGGGGTAAAAGAGGTGTATTGTTTTGGGGAGAGAGTGCTTCAACTAAGAAAACCCCATGGTATTTAAAAGAGGCTGTGAGAAACAAAACAGCTAAAATATCCTGAAGTTATATTACTAGTATATTTCACTCTGAAGAGTGTATAAAAATACACTTAATCATGCTTGTGGAATTGGGCAGTGGATTTAGCTAGCTACAGGACTGCTTCATTTGAACCCACTTGAAGTTTGGGTGAAAGATTTTGAAAGGGGAAATTGAAACAAACTAAACTGTCTGCAATTAATAGGTAAAATGTCATTTGGTTGGAAGAAGCATTAATGAGATCTTTGGATGTGTGAGCAGCTGGGAGTTGATACTGAAAGGTGGACAGTGTGGTGGACTCCCATAAGGGCTCTCCTTAAAAATGAGTGCCTCTTGATTTCCCAGCCCTTCTTTAAAAGCCAGAGGGTCTTTGCAGCTGTGACAGGAGCCACCATCTCCTGCTGCCTGCCAGTGCCCAGGGAGCAGCACTGCTGTCTTTCTTGGCACAGGTGGAGGTTTGAGTTGGCAGTCATAAAAAATGTGGCACACACAGCTCCAGCAAGAATGGAGGCGTGAATCCTACTTAGTGCTTTTTTTTTGTACTGATTGAAACTCCTTCTGGCTTGTATTGCAAACAAGGAGTTCTTTCTACTGGAGCAATTTCTACCCTGAGTTCTTGGTGTCCTGTTTGGAGTGCTGTGCTGTACACAAGTATTTGAGCTTGTGTGGCCAGCAGCAAAGGCAGTGCTGAGAGGAGCCCCTGTGTCTGGTCTCATTCAGGAAGGAGAAATATTGCTCATGTGTTGGTTTGGCCACCTGTGAGAGGCTTCACATTCAAACTGAGTGTCATCTGGATCATGTGTTATATTTTCAGAAGTGGAGAGTTTTACCTGACTGTAAGGGAAAATTGATAAAAGCAAGAGGAATGTGCCTTCTAAGGAAGGGAGGAAAAGCTCCTTCATCTGGAGTCAGGGAGTTGCAGGGGATAAAGCATACTGTCAATGATGAGCTCTCATGTCCAGGAGGNAAATGAGTATTTCCTCTAATGCAGCCAGTTGACTAATGCCTAACCGATGTGTTTTTTCAAACAGATACTAATTTTGTCTTGGGTAATGCCCAGATCGTGGATTGGCCCATTGTCTACAGCAATGATGGATTTTGCAAGTTATCAGGATATCACAGAGCAGAAGTTATGCAAAAAAGCAGCACCTGCAGGTATTCGAGAACAGATTTATTTTCTGTTAAATAGCTTGTAGTGTTGTGCCTGTTGCTTGAGGAGAAAAGTAATCTGTTTATTCCAGTTTTATCTTTTATCTCCTGGGGCTACATCTGTCAAATATGCTTTCCAGGTGAAACAAAATCAAAGGAGAGCCATTTCTAAATGGGTCCTTTTTTACATGGTAAACAAATGGCTTTGGGTCTTTGTCTGGTACCTGACTTGAATTTCTCTGTTTATTGCAGTTTTATGTATGGAGAGCTGACAGACAAAGATACAATTGACAAGGTC
>VZTT01052646.1:9660-21499 GCA_013400855.1 Buphagus erythrorhynchus
GCAGGAAAAGGAAAGGAAATAGAGGTTAATTGGGTGACCTTCTCCCAGGGCAAACAGCCTAGTGACCCCTCTGCTCTGCTTTGAAAGGGCTGCCTTCCAGGAGGCATCACGATATCCCTAATTGCAAGCCACTGCTTTTCAGTTCTCAGGAAGAGGATTTTACTGCATTGCTGTGTCTGGTGAGTGAGTTCTCTCACACACCTAGAAGGTTTTAAGCATGCTGTTTAGATGGCAAGGGCTACTGTGTCCCTCTGCACCAGAATGATGAAATGGACTGTCCTTTTTTTTTTTTTNTTTTTTTTTTTATGCAAGAAGCTTTGCCTTTGAGCATTTTCAGGAGTGTTTTCTTTTTCCAATCAAATGGCTTCTAGAAAACCTGTTTTAACTCATTGCTTTCCCTTGCATATATACTGCAGAATGCCAGAAAGCAACTGGTGGGAGCAGCCTCCATTCTGGACACTTAGCACTTTCATCCATAAAACACCTCACACATAACAGCTATTCCTCATAATGTTCTTGTAGGTAAAGCATTAGAGCTAGGTAAATAACTCACTACCAACAGTTTATGGAATTAAAGCCCATTTTGCCTGTAAACTATTGCCAACTCACTTCTATGTTTGTTTTTTTCCCTTCCATCTCTCCACTGCACTGTTTGCATAACATGTGGAATTGGGATTTCCGGTGCTTTTCTTAGGAAATGTGGCCCTATATGATCCCTTAGCCACATATGAAAATTTCATACATCAAAAATGGATAATGCCAGCGGTTCTTGTTCAAGTTCTTGAGGAAAACTGCATCATCTTAAGTGTACAGCTTTGTGGATAAGTTGATGAATTGCACGATGTTCAATGTGGGGCTTCCCACTTCCCCCTCCCAGAAACCACCCTTCCCATGGCCACACATTCCCACCTCTTCTCTTGGGCTGGCTCTGGTGATTGCCAGGCCTGTCTGTGAGCTGCCATGGGCCTCCCTGAGAGCAGAAAGCAAAAGCAGTGAACAGCTCTGGCTAGCTAACTGCTGTGTTAGCAAGTTAAACTGACTCATGGAAAAGAGTGAAGAGAGCCAGACCTGGCACAAGGGGGAATGGTCGATCTGGGCAGTCAGGAGAGAGGCCAGGGAGTAAGAAAACATGGCCAGTAGTGGACAAGAAGACAATGCCCCTTCTGAATGTGCATCTCAGTCAGTTATTCTTTTATGGTGATGGGAAAAAATGGCACTTTTCCGTTGCTTCCTTTTCACTGATGGGGGTGAGCAGTCTTAGTGTTGAAGAGAATCATGGATAAATAGGGAAATATAGTGAGAATATAAAAAAGAAAAAGTATTTTTATAATATTTGACCAACAGATCTCTCACCTCCTTTGTTAGAAGCAGGAAACTGTGTGTTGTACTTTTTCATTTATTTAAGGAATCTTTGTCATCTGCTATTTTCCATAACCAGACAACGCCCTCAAGGCTTTGCATTACACCAACTCTGGTAGTCCTCAGACAGAAAATTCATGAATGCAAGACAGATGGGACAGTCCAGAGCTGAAGAAAGAAGCTGAAGAAGAAAGTAGTGAAGTGGATAATTTCCCAACAACGCCTCATCATGTTGTGGATATAATTGAAAATCCAAAATGTGGTTATGCATAATGTGAGGCCACATAGCTGTCATCTATTGCTCTCTTTAGGGTTTTGCATGAAATTTTATTTACTTTTCTAGCTTATCAGCATAAATGCATGCAGAAAATAATTTTGTAAATCCTAGAGCAATTGCATGACAGAAAAAGTACCCAGTTAATTATATATTACTGGAAATATGTTGCTCTGGATTGATTGCCTTGTTTTGGAAAGCACTTGTACATGAAATATTTGATGAAGAATAACAATAGGAAGCAGGAAATCCAAAACCCAAGAGAAGACATAAATCTGAAGGAAATAGAGTGAGGCAAATAAAGCACAGAAAAAATAAAAGAGCTTTTGTCTCTAGAAAAAAGTGGTGAACATTGTTAGTCAGTTGACTCAGAGTCAGATCAAGTTGTTGAGGGTTTTGATTCAGAAGGTTGCTTAAACATGTCCCTCTGCATCTGAATAATTCCACTGTGTCTACTTACATATTTAATTTAAACTTGTATTTAAAATACTTCCTTCTGAAAGATATAGTACATAAAGACTGAGTAACACTTCTTGGTGATGCTAAAACAGCCACATGTTCTGTGCCAGATGTAATTCTTAGAATTGCTGCATCTGGTCACGTGTGTATGTTCTGGTTTTTGTCTGCATTAGCAACATCTGCAAGTTTTGCTCCTTTTAGCTGGGAGTGAATCCAGTGCTCTATTTTGGGAATTACTTTGCTGCCAGAACACCCCTAGCAAACTACCTCCATTCATAACAGGAGAGTTCATAATCTGTTCTTCTAAACTTTTTCTTAATTATAAAGAGCTTAAAACTGTGAATGGTACTATTAAGTCATTGAATCTCACTATTTTTTAGCTAATTACTAACATTATTTCTATTTTGGGGGAGTATATTTTCATCTTTGGAATTCAATCAGATCTTCTCCTATAAAGCCAAGTTTCATCATTATTCTATGCTAAAGGCTGAATTTTAAAGCATGCCAATACAGCTGGCATGACATTGGCCTTCCTAATTCAAGGACACAAAGGATTACCCTAAACGATAAGCAGAATAAAATCACATTTGTTCTATTAATCAAGGTTTAGGTGGGGTTTTTTGTCAAATATGATTCATACTTGCCTCACAGCAAGGTGTCTGAGCAACTTGGAAGCCCTTTGGTTAGTAAGAGTTGAGCATTGAACCATGCAGTTTGTCACCTGCCACACTATTTACAGAGCCAATGAATGGGAACAAAATAGTGCAGAGCAGAAACTGCCAATAATTCACACTTAGTGACTGCTGACATATAAGGTATCGGCAGGAAAACTTCAGCAAGTCCCATCATTTCAGTTCATAAACAGTAACAGATTCTCTTTCTTTCAGCTCTTGATTCCTCCACAGATTTTTTTCCAACTATAAATTTAAAAAATTTAGAAAGAAATAAAAAGAAATAAGAAGAAATTTTTGGAAACCAGAAAGTACTGTGTTCCCTATAAAACTTGGAATTGTAATAGCTGGTGTGGCAAAAATGATGGAGTTCCTGCCTTCAGGAATAGAAGGAAACAATGGAACAAGCTGTTCCTTGGGCAGAGGAAACAAAAATCCTGGCTTTCAAAACATCTTTCTTTCACTCTTTCACTCTCTTAACTCTTTGAGTCTCTGATTGTCCAAGAAAAATAAGATTGTCATTTTATCTGTCTTCTTTTCCAGTGGGAACTAACAGCCCTTTATCTTCTCACTTTGTTTTCACCAAACTCAGAGAATCTTTGTCAAATCTGATTGAAATTCAGCAATGGATTAGAAATCAGACCACCAGCTTGTAGCTACATGTGCAGAATAAGTGATGAAAGAAGCCTCATTTCAGTGGTAGATCAAGCTAACATCCTCCCACTCGGTGAGATATTTCTGAAATTTTACTCTAGAAACCAAGGCAGTTCTGTCTGCCACAGAGAAAATGTCCACAATCAAAAGCAAACAGAAAACGTCAACTAAGGCAACTCTTTATTTCATTAACTCAGTATAATGGGTATGAAAATTCGGGGTGAGAAGACACATTGCCTCCTCACAGTACACAGAGTTTGTGCCACGAGCGAGTAAGCACGACTGGGCAGGGCTGAGGGCAGCAGGCTCCATCCTCTAGGGCTGCCCCCAGGGGATGTCTGAGTGGAGTACCAGTGCTGGGATAGTTTGAGGCTCTGTGAAAGACCACAGCCTCATATGTTCACACAAGACTTGCCCAACGTCATCCTCGTTTTCTGACAGTCTTAGTTTAATAATAAATTTTAGACAGGGCTTGAATGAAAGATGCTTTATAATATCCTGCAAAGTCCTGAGTGACTCCACTGAAGGTTTCCTCATGCCTTTGATGGAAGATCCCTGGCTATGTAAAAATCTTTCTTGATTAGTGAAGTCAGCTGCTGTTGGGATGATTTGGGTGGATTTATTTCCTCTTTTAAATTCAAATTACCTCCAAATAAGTTTTCAAGGCACTGCCTATAGATTAAAGGATAGGAGGAATGTGACACAGAATATTTCAGTAGAAGATTTTCCTCAGAAAACTAATCGCTTGGGATTCTAGTTCTGTTAAATGAGTTATCTGAGCAGGCTCTGAAGTTTTAGCTGCATTATATCCCTGACCCAAAATGTTACTGAACACAGTCAACATTTCATAGAGGGCAGCTCGACAAGGGCACCCTGTGCCTCATAAGGAGCATTTGGGATGTTGGAAATCACACCTTTTGTGTCCTCATGCCTTACCCATGGTTTGGTTTTCCTCCTGCCCCATCCAGGAAGCCTTTTCTCATTAAGACTTGGGGAACAGGATAGGTTCAGCAGGATTTGGGAGGTCTCATAGCAGGATAGTGTGGCTGACTGCCCAGCAGCAGCCCTGAGTGCCTCACTCCCAGCCACCTGCTGGGGTGGCAACTAAGTGGGAGGGCTGAGGGGATGGCTACAGCCAAGAAAGATCCTTGGCAGATGTAAGGGAGGTGTGGTGGCAGAGGAGTGGGGGAGATACACATGTGCCACAGTGGCAAAGAAATTAAAGGAGATAGGTTGGCAGCTGGAGATCTGAGAGCGAGAAGATCCGGCAGAGGAAGAGCAGAGGATCTCTACAAGCACCTGAAAAAGGAGAAAGTGGGTTTAAAGATTCATTTTTTCAAGGACCTGTATATGCAAGTCACAGGCTCATTTCAATTTTACATCTTTTGGAAATTCAGAGCTGTGAATGAATTTTTATATGACACTCTTCTAGCCTCTTGATTTATTTTGTTTAAAGGACAGTTTTAAAAAAAAGCATCTCTTTTGGCAGTTTGAGAATAAAGGAGGGCTGCATTTAAATATATATTTTTTAACAGGAAGAAGGCAGTAAATAACAAACATATCCATAGGTTTGTGCTCCATTGCATAATAGAAATATTGAGTATATTTTTGTATAGGTTATGAAACAGTGAAATTTCTTGTATCGCAAAATTCTCTCACGCCACTTTGAACACATTTTATGAACTAACTTTCAGGCTCTATGTAAATCTGCTCAGAATTCTGAGAAAGGAGAGGTTTATTAATCTGGAAAAAGTGTCTTTGCTTAAAGCTAACTTTAGAATCTGTTTAAAATAGGAATTTTTAACAAGTGAATAGTATTCCCTCAGTTGCCCTTAGATTAGCTTTCTTTCATAGGTACTGGGCAGAGCCAGTACATTTCACTCCTGGAAAAAAAAGTTTTTACATCCCTGAACAGATATTAAACATGATCAGCATAACATCAGTGTATCTGACAAGATTCAGCCCACACAGTTTGTTCCTCCGGAGCTGGCAGAGCTCTTGCTAGTCCTTATATCCCAAACTAATCAAAAAAGAAAGACTGAATGAGCTCCCACGACTAAAGCAAATGAAGTCAAATACTAGAGAATTTTAACAAAACTAATAAGGTTTCAGTCATCAGTGAACATACCAATTCTGCTGAAATGAAATTTCTCAGTGAGCCAAGTGCAAGGCATGTTTAATTCAATATTATTGCCAAATGTTGACTGGCTGTGGAGAGCCCTATCTTCAGATATTCAAATCTAGCCTACTCCAGCCTCGTGTAGGGATTCTGTCACTTGCATTATCTTGCAAATGTACCTACTTTTAAAGAGTGCTTCCATTGTCAGGTTTCAATGAAAGAGTTATGAATACATGTTATACTGATCTGGTGATTTAAAATTTGTGCCTATGGATATGCCTATTTATTTTACACTGTGGGATGATTTTAAATGTTTGATTATTTAATTTACTTAGTGAAATTGATGTAAATTAGCTTGATACTATTTAAGTTGGAACATAATGGTGTAATTCATAGAAGACAGGAAAATTAATGGCCTTTAGCTGTTCCTTTGGATCTTTGCCATTTGAGCCCACTGGTTTCCCAGTCTTGACAGTCATGCTGGTAGGTCATACAATGTTGGCTGTTGTGTAATGTTGCATTTTCCTTCTAGTTTCTCCCAAGCTAAAGCTAAAGGATATGCAAGAGGCAGAACCTGACCAAGTCATAGCTCTTCTCCCTGCTTTTGTCAGGCCAGCCCTACCCTGATCACAAAAGTCATCATGTAGTGGGAAGGCACACAGCCTTCCTATTAGCATCATATCTGTAAAATCCTGTGCAGAGCCTGACAAGCGGGTTTATGCTATGGACTTTCAGTGCTGGCCTTAAACTTAAGCCCGATAACTCCTCTGCATAAGGCATGTGCATGATGCCTGGGGTGGATCCCATATGAGACCCAGGTCATTTTGTCCTTCTTTATCTCTCATGGCCATGTGTGCTGGTTTTAGCTGGGGTTTTGGTTAATTTTCTTAATAGTGGATGGTATAGGGCCATGTCTTGGATTCGTGCTGGATACAGGGTTGATAAAATAGAGATGTTTTTGTTATTGCTAAACAGGACTTACACAGAGCCAAGGCCTTTTTGGTTTTCACACTGATGACAAGGAAGTTATGGCTGCATGGTATGTTGGGAGGAGACACATCCAGGACAGCTGACTCAAACTGACCAAAGGGGTATTCCAGAACATATGACATCATGCCTAGCATATAAACATGCAGGGAAGAAAGAGAAAGTGCAGTGATATGTTTGGAGTGATGGAGTTTGTCTTCCCAAGCAACTGTACCATGTAATGGAGTCCTGCTTTCCTGGGAATGGCTGGACACCTGCCTGCCCATGGGAAGCTGTGAATTCCCTGTTTTGCTTTGTTTGTGTGTATGGTTTTTACCTTCGCTATTCTTTAACTATGTCTTTATCTCAACCCACAAGTCCTTCAGCTTTTACCCATCCTGTTGTCTCCCCAGTCCCACTGGTGGGGGAGTGAGCGAGTGGCTGCTCAGTGCTTGGTGGCAGGCTGGAGTTCAACCATGACATCATGATTTTCTATGCCTTTGTAGAGCTCTCATCCTTCATGCTGAACCAGAGGAACCACCATGGTTAGCCTCTGTGCTGCTGTCAACCTCACTTTCACATAACTATCTTATACCTGTATTCAAAACTTTGCAATGCTTTCTTCTTCCAATGGTTTGGTGTCTTCTGCTATTCTAAGACATTTCATTCTAAGACATTTCATTCAGGTATCCCTTTCTCTTCCAGTACCACAGTGGTGATATCTGAGACATTTATGTGTTTACTGTGTTTTAGCATTTAAAGAACAGATCTTATTTTGTGTTGTGTCAACTTCAGAAAATGTAAAATCTGATCACTTCTGCTCTATAGCCCCTCTTCCTTTATCAGATCTTTAAAAAGGCTATGACTAACATATTCTTCCTTACTGTCAAATATCTGGATATGGTTAGTAACAGTGTTGTTTCATCTGTGTTATACTTCAAAAAAACTAATTTTAGACTGGTGCTGCATCTATTAGTGTTAGCATTTCCCTTTCTACTAAAAACCATGAAAAGGTTATCATCAAATTGCTGAAGATTTGCATACTGGACATTAATTTCTCTTTTTTCTCCTTCGTTCATGGTTGTAGTATGTCCCTTTATGAAGGCTAGGTCAGGTGCAGCCCCTTGGAGGGTAAAGCAGATGGTTCCTGTCTATCCAGCAGCTGGGCATACGTGGGTGGAAAAACTTTGCAAGGCAGCTGGCTGTAGAAGAGATACAGGAGAGAATTGGGATCCTGCAGCTCAGGAGGAGCAGACAGACAGACTTCAGAGACTGGTGGAAAAGACTACCTAGGATGAGAGGGGTTTAGCCAAGTTTGTGACACAAACTAAGAAAGTCACTGAGTTGACTGAGAGCAAACCTGTAACCAAGGAAGATATGTTTGGGAAACCTTCCTTATTTTTAATCTGCTTGAATTGGTTCTTGAATTTGTTCTTTTCCTTTTCAATCTTTTGGTTTTGGTTCAAGGTTTAATAAAAAATTGCTTTCTGAGCTTCAAAGTCTTTCAATCTTCTTTGGGGATCTCATTATAGAGAAAAGGTCTAGGCAGTTCCCTCGCAAAACCTTGGCTGACTCTGGTTTCTGTCACAGTTAGGTAGTTAAGAGACACTAAATATCTCCCTTGCTCATAAGCTTCAAACTACTGATCATAATGAGTAAATTCAGTGCAACAAAAGACAGATTTCTGTGAAATTCAGTATTTGTACCATTTGCACAACTTAATGACACCGTCTTGCAAGGCCCATGTGAACTGAGCTGTATTCAAAAACCTGTGAGTACCGTGCTCTAGGGGACCCTGCTTGAGCAGGGAGGTTGGACTAGATGACCTCCAGTCATCCTTTCCAGTCCTACCTGCCCTGTGATTCTGTGAACAAGCAGTAAGTACAGCAGAACTACTTTTGGACTATTTGGTCTCTTTGGCATTTGGAAGTTTCTGCAGTTGATACCTCAAGAGGAATCTTAGTCAATATATGTTCCTATCTAGATCATTGGCTCTTTGGGGCTGGTAGTAGCAAGCCTTGGCTGTCTTCTCCCTAATAACTAAGTGTAGGTAAACCTGATCCAGGTAGGCATTGCCTAGCTGTTGCTTGTTGTGCCTTCAGACTGAAAATTTGTGCCTGACTTGGTGTTTGCTCCTCATCTTGAATCCTTCAGTGTTGATTTAATCTCCTGGTATTTGAGTGTTGGCCACTCCTTTGCCTTTGTTTTTAGTTTCATGTAGTTCCTAATATTAGTGCTCTGTGCTGACAGTCCAGCCATCATCAACTCCTTCTTATTGTCATAGAGACCGGTGTTTCTGCAAGGGTGTCAGCATCTTGGCATGTCACTCTGAGCTTTACACTTTCCAAAGGTACTGAGTGAATTAAATAAAAAAAAAATAAAAATAAGTATTGCATAGTAGAAGCCTATGCTTTGTTGCACATTGTACTGGACCATCCTCATCTGGTCCATCATGATATTTAGGAAACATACAAAGAATATTTTCAAAAATAACACTGATTTCATTATTTACAAGGTTTCCTCACCTCTTTGGGGCCCCAATCTAATGTGGAGTTGCTGACTCACTGGGAGAAAGATCTTGTATTGAGAAATTTTCAAATTGACAAGCCATCCCTTATGGGTTGACTATCTTCTAAAGTGCTAGAGAAAAAAAGTGACCAGCCCTGAAATAATTAAACCAGTTTGGTGCTCAATATGTCAGCAAATAATAAGAAGGATGAGCCACAGAGGCTTTGTAAACATTCAGTAAAGAAAGAAATGCAATGATACAAAAATGGGAAATGATAACAGCAGTGAAAATATCCAGGTGGTTCATCTAAAAATGATATGTTTGCAGTCTGCTTTTATGTGAAGCAAACCTTAACTGAAGGAAAAATAATCCAAGCTATATATTCTAAGGAATAAAAGCAGCAAATGGGCCATGACTGGAAAGAAAACAAAACTAAGCAAGTAAGCTCACCTGCAGAATAAAGAGCCATAATTGGTGTTTAATGCATTCTGCACTCTGAGATTGATGCTGGTTGTGATAAACAGATGAAGGCATACATATTTCAGAAGACAACAGGATGGGCTAAAAATGGGTAGATAGAGAGAGGGAGAGATAGGCACATACATACATGCATAGATATTTACTTATATGCAGACAGATATACATACATAAATACATGCCGACACATGTGTACATGCAGATACATCTGGCTAGATTTCTTAATGAGACTCTGCTGCAGTGATGTGTCAGTGATCTGTATGTACTGTGTCAAGAAGGTCGTTCTGGGATATATATGTGTGAGAAATATATGTGTGCTGAGAAGCTTGAGACTCCCTGTGTGCTTAGCTTGAAAGCATCCATATCTTTGGTTTGGGAAAACAAATACTTTGTAAGCTTTTCCTTGTTATGCAAAAGTTAATAAAGAGCTGCATTGATTCAGACCAGAGTGCTGGCCCTGTATTCTGTCCCAGCAGTGGACATAGGTTGATTCCTAGAGCAAAGAACAGGGCAAGCACATGATATTTACCTTCATACATTCCCAGCAGTCAATTACTTGCATCTCTGAAGATTTCATAAGCCTAGTAGCCTTCAGTGGAGTTTTATTCCAAACAGCTCAATTTGCTTTTTGCAAAGGTGTGTTGAGTGCTCTGAATCTTTTTTCTCTCCCCTGTTCTCCAAGCCAGTCTGTACTTGCTTGCATCTTACTCAAAGTTCTAGACTCTGCTGTTCTAAAATAACAAAGCCTTGGGAATACAATGGCAACTTGCTAATGAGTTGTACAGCAGTGGACTACAATTCTGATGGCTCTTTATCATNTGCTCTGATGCATTTTTTGGGAAGACCTATCTCCTTTGGTTTGTTTGCATCAAGCTCGTATCAGCCTTATTTCATGACATCACATACACCAGTCATACACAGTAATATTATGAGTGTCTGTGTATATATATATATATATACACGTCTGTAGATATGTATACATTTACACAATTTTTTTTTTTTNGGGACAGAAATGTTAAGCCTGCAGGAAATCTGTCAGTAGAAAAATTACACTCTGGAGCTGCAAATAAATTTGGGGAAAAGAGGAGGGAAGACACCAGAGTGCCTAGAGGGTTTTGGAGAGCTGAACCTTTCTCTGGGACTGAAATATTTGGGCCCACTGTGTGTAGCAGAAAAGAGGATGCAAGTATAGAGCTGGGAGCCAAGTTCTCCTGAAAAATATCCCAGGGACCAGGAGTTGCTAGGCGGATTTTGCTGCAATTCAGAGAGTCTCTGAGTTGTCACTGAAAGTAGGTTTGAGGAAATGACTCACCTGCAAGGACACAGTGGGAAGGACAAGTTATTTATGAACCTTTTAATTTAATTGTTGATATTTAGACTCCATCTGGCATAATTACTTCAGATTTTCTCTCTTCAGACAAGTTAGGGATCTTAGTTGATACTACAGTAAAACCTGACTTGTCTGACTTTAAAGGCTTTTGTCTTGGAGGAAGAGTTCATTGGAGATGAAAGCCTGGACAGATCTACCTCAAAGCTATGGTCAATATTTATTTCCTCAATTATGCTTATTAGTTGTATCCTGCTTTATCAAAAATTACCTTGTGTTCCCTACAAAGAGATCCCTAACATCTGTTGTTTAATAGCTTTTTCTTATGCTGTCTCTGTGAAAATCTCCTGTTAATAAAAAGGTTGTAAGCATTTAAAAAGGACGAGTGATCCATTCTCTGTGACTACTAGGATTTTCAAAAGGCATTTTTGAGCAGAGTAGGCTCCCTCTTGATACTGAGCATAAATTCTCTGCACTTTTGTTTCTCCATCAGTGAATCTGAGTGGCTGATTAAAGATTTAGAAGTGGTTTGGGGTTTTTTTCTGGCTTTTTTGTCTTCCCCTTTTCTTTCATAAAATAATGCAACATTTTCCTGATTTGTAGGGGCTAGTAGGCCTTTTGTGTCTAGCAGCAAAATGATCTTTCTCATCTGCGACCTACCAATTATTATAAATGTCACTGTTGACAGTTGAAGGTGGCACAAATATTTTAAGTGAAAAGTAGCAATTAGGTGGTGCCAGCCCAACAGAATTTTTTGCTGTTCAGTACCAGGCTGTTTCGAGAATTGTCGCTTGTCTCACAAATGCAGTTTCCACATTTAATCTAGAGGAAGGTTAAAGGCCAGACAAAACATATGAGAATTTAAAAGCGGAAACTTCACGAAAGATGAAAAATTCAATAAAAATTCCTGAAAATGTCTGCAACAAAAATACCCTGTGATGATATAGTGTATATGATACTCAATATGATGCTTGGTTGTATAGATGGGGAAATAGGAAATACAAGGGGTCTCAGGGCTATTTCT